>PVIC010003722.1:34184-67436 GCA_004025085.1 Thryonomys swinderianus | reverse complement strand
ATCTTGGAAACAACCCAAATGTCCATCAACTGGAGAGTGGATAAAGAAGATGTGGTTTTTTTACAAAATGGAGTATTACTCTGCCATAAAGAATGACAAGATCGATCCATTTAGGTGCAAATGGAGACATCTGGAGGATATACTAATAAGTGAAATCAATAGATCACAGATAGACAATTTCAGGATCTTCTCTCTGGCAAAACTATACTCTTAAACCCTTAAATTATATACAAATATGAACCCACGCTTTAGGCAAGCTAACTTCAAGAGTTAGCATTTAGGCATGTGGTCCACAGAGATTCTGGCTGTTTAACAGTGCAAAATAGACCTCTTAATCTTTTAGAGAACCGAGTCAGTGTGATTTATGCACAAGTGAGGCACCCTATGTGAAGGCATATTGGTGAGAAATCATTGTTTACGTCATTCCAGAGTTGTTGGAAAGACATTTTTAAAAAGGGAGTTTTGAGATCTTCATTTTGAGAAATCTCTGTGACAACTAAAATTCAAATACAGTGGCTATTAGTACACTAAGACAAGTACTTTATTATTTTCTGTCACATATGATGGTCTCACCATTGTAGAAAGACTTGATTCTACATAAAAGGACATGAAACTTAAAATCAAATGTTTATAGGCCCTACTTTCAGGTCTACCACCTTTATAACAGTTAATCATCAAACACCTTATAATATAAGGACTTCAGGCCCCTCATCTGTAAAATGGGGAGATCTTATTAATATAGAGATTATTGAAGATGAAATATAATGTCCCATAGTGGCTAGTAAAAATGGTAATTTTTCTGCTTCTCTTTTTACTTGTTTGATGAAATGTTAAGTGGCTCATGTGACAAATCTTGAAATCATCACTCAAATTTTGCCAGAATAAAATATCTTCTTGGGCCAGAGATTTGGCTCAGTGGTTCTGGCACCTGCCTCGCAAGTGCAAGGTCCTGAGTTCGATCCTGGTAACCACATACAATGCTGGGTGTGGTGACTCACACCCACCAGCCATCAATACCACATACCATAGTGCCGGGTGTGGTGGTTCAGGCCTGTAATCCCAGGACTCGGGAGGCAGAGACAGGAGGATTCCTGAGTCCCAGGGTTGCCTGGGCTACATAGTGAGCTCAGGGCCAGCCTGAACTACAAAGTGAGACTCTGTCTCAAAAAAAAAAAAAAAAATCTTCTTCACTCAATATATCTTTCCTGGAAAGTATAATAGACTCAGTCTTTATGCATTTTCACAATCTTTCCTGATTATTTTTGTAGTCTTCTATATGCTATTTATGTATCTTTTCTAAACATCTCCACTACATGCATAACTGTGGCTATACTTTTAATGCTAGAATAACCCATTCTTTCCCCCGGTATGTTGTATAAGCCAAATGTAAATAAGAATATAAATAACATTTTGAAGAAATCAAATGTAACATGAACATTCAGGAACAGCATGTCATCTGAGTAGATACTGCTTATAGAATATAAATTTGTTTTTAAAATGGCAACACAACATTATTAGCCATTAGCTGTTTTTTATTAAAGGGGGAAATTATGGCACATTTTCTAAAATGGAGTTATCATAAGGACAAATTTGTGGTCACTTAAGGTAATAAGAAATGATTTGTATTTTTTGATAATTGGAATTGTCTTGAGACAATCTAACTTTTTTGTGTTTTCCATTTTTAACAAGTAACTTGTAGGAATCAACCTATTATGCTTTCAAATTAAAGTAAACCTATTTGAACTCTGCCTTCACTGATTACCATATTTTTCTACTATTAAAATGTTATTCAAGTTGTAATACACAGTAACAAATGTGGCATGTGTGAGAGTTCTTAGAGGCGCATTTTTAAAAACTGACTATAAATTAGTGTTTTTGTATTCTTTAGAAGAGCCACAATAGCCAAATGCTCATTCAGTTTTATTGTTCTTACCACTGATAAAATAAATGCAATAATCTGAATGCCTTAAGTGTAAGTGGCATTTAATTCAGTACAAGACCTTCTACAGATCTATTGGTCTTTTAATTTTTCAATATAATAAAGTGTGGATATAAATAAAATAGATGTACATTTGACCTTAAGGTTTCTCTCTGTAGCTTTCAAAATGAAGTCCAGTTGTCTTCCATGTACTCAAAGATTTGCACAATTTTGTCACCCTCTGCATTTGAAGCCCCCTCATCTGCTGCAACTCCTCACCTAACAATTTTTCCAGACTCAGTAGACAATTGATCATGCGCAGAAGCTATGTGCCATCTGGCATTTGTATCGCTGTCCCGTTCATACTGTTCCCTCTCCTCAAAACAGCACACTGTTTCTTGTACCCGGGAGAATGACATTCCTATTTGCTGAAGTCAATTTAAGTCTCAGCTTAGAAGTTACTTCTCAGAGAAATTTTTCTTAACTTGAACATAAAGTAGATTAGCTTCTAATTAACTGATCTCATAATCACCTATTTCAATAAATGTTCAAGTGTAAATATTTCTGTATTTATTTAAGGTTGTTTTTCTAACGAGACTAGAACTTCTGTCAGAAAAAGTCCATGATATACAAAGTGTAACAGAAAAACACAGTGAATGTTTGCATTTGAAATATATTAATTACAATAAAAGACTCCTTGCAATAAATCTCCTAAAAGTCAAACCGTTTGGCGGTAGCTCAGTGGCACCATGCCTACTTGACAAGCTCAAATTCCTAAATTCAATCCCGACAGAGGAAAAAGAAAAGCTTCCAACACAATTTGTACATCATCTTTGCCCTTTCTGAAGCACTTTTGAGGTCTTTTTTCCTTGTCTTTAGTTACACTGTTGAGGATGATTGACTTTATAAGAAGAATCAATTCAAAATGGTTAGTTTGCATGACTATGATTTTGGAGAAAAGCCCAAAGTCACATGGTGCTAGACGCAGTTATCTGGTGGGTAAGGACTCATCATACTGTATTCACGAGCCTGCCTTTCCATCGGATGCCACTCAACAGCACCTTTCACTGTATATATATTATTTCTCACACTTTGTAAAGGCTGGCAGGGAAGAAGCTGCCAAGAACTGCTTCTAACAGTGGTTAGAATGAGGGTATGAGTGTGTTTCAAGTGAGAGGAAGTGTTTTGAGGAATATTAATGCTGATCTGTCTTTTACTGGAGTACTTTTATTAAATATGAAAGAACCAGAGATTTAGTTCAGTGACACCGCTACTGTCTCTCAAGCACTAAGTACTGAGTTTGATCCCTGGTAGAAAAAAAAAAAAAAGTGTTAGATGACCTCCTGTAACTCCTGTGCTGAAGCATAATACCAAGGTCAGAGAATAATTGAATAATGTCAACATTTCTTTTGTTATTTCTAAAAATCTCCTCTCAGCTTTGTTAAACAATTGTGCTTTCTTCATTTATAGACCTCAGCATGAATCTCAGTTGCCCAGAGATTTTTCCCAACCACAATGTCTACAATGGGCCTTCCACATCTGCTCCCCTGTTTGCCATGTCAGCCCTTCTGGTGATCTCCGTCATAAACAGTGTAATGATCATTTGAATCTTATTCTTGCTCAGGTGGGTGAGATAGTATCTATCTTTCCTAGTAAGTTATAAATTTCACAAGGACAGTTATTGTTTTTGCTTATCATTGTGTAGCTAGATCAGGATTTCTGTACCTTGGAACTGTTTGGGGCCAGACAATACTGGCTTGGAAATGTATATGACATGAATTGTATGTTCAGGATTTTGTCTGTTCATACAGTAAATACTAATAGCACATTTCATCCGTTGACCATGAAGCAGTTTGGAAATGGAAAGCACATAAGTAAGGAAGGAGAAATTTAGAATGGGAAAAAGGAGAAGTAGTGGAAGGAAGCTAAGTTTCTAATGACCATAGAATCAATGTTTTAACACTGATTTTTTTTTCCAGTGCTGCAGATTGAATTTAGGGCATTTGCACTGAACTACATCCCAGCTATCTATCTCCATCTCTATTTCTGTCTTTATCTCTATCGCTAAATTTAATTTTGACATGGGCTCTCACTAATTTGCCCAGGCTGGGCTGGAACTTAAAATCCTCCTGCCTCAACTTCCCATAGTTCCAGAATTACAGGAGTGCATCACCATACCCGGCCAACACCGAACTTCTGATTTAAGACAGGTTTTTTCTTGTTGTTATTATATCCTGTGAATAAAAGCCTTAATCCACTCCGAATGCTGTAACCAGTTAAATGTGGGTGACTTAAGAGTGACATTTATTTCTTACATCTCTAGGTGGTGGAGCGCTCAGCAGACACAGTGTCTGGGGATGGCCCGCTTCCCGGGAGGTGGGCAGCTATCTTCTCGTATCCTCACACAGAACAGCATGATCAAGAGGCCTGCCCGGAGTGCCGTGTGCATAGCACTAAGCTTCCATGAGTGCTCTGCTCTTGTGATCCAATTATATTCTAATATTATTCTAGTAGCATCATAATGAGTGTTAAAAACTCAACATTCAAATTTTGGGGAGGACTCAAATACTCAGTCTATAACAATACAACAATTAAAATGGACACAGGGGTCTCCCAAGATACAACTTCTTGTTTGAACTTGAACAGAGCCTATATTTAAGGTAGATAATTTTCAGTTAAACACAGATCCTGACCCCGGTACTGAATTTGAGTGGAAGGAGCTCAAATGGGATGTGTGGGAGCAGCGGGTAAATGCACAGCAGGAAGTAACAATGGCAAGATCTACCTATGTACCAGAGTGAGTGGCAACTTGCTCATGGAGGGATTCAGGAAGGAGGACACAGGTGAGAAAGTCCATAGTTCAAGCAGGAACAGATTTGTAGAGGAGATGCTCGAGGCATGGAGCACTTGTTGCTTGCACTCTTCTCTTCAGGACCCAGAAACACTGTTCCTAATGCAGTTTGTGTGGAGATATCTGCAGGTATGTAACCAGAGTTCCTCTGCACTCAACACTCGCTATGAGTACATTCCCAATTGGTCATAATGGTCCTCAGGATAAAATGTATTTCTGAGGTTGTCACTGTAAGTATGAACCAAATCAATTGGTAGAGGATAAATAAGCTAAAATTGAAGAGAAGAGAACTTAGCTGCAGAAGCCAAGGATGAGGCAAAAACTGGTAATTTCTTCCCATTTCCTCTCATTTGTTCTAATACTGTTGACCTTAATGTCTCTACCGTCATCTCTAATTGCAGCATATGCTTCCTCCTTCTATGCTGGCTGACTCACTCGATGTCTTGTTCCTGGATATTGCATTAGGAAGGCCAGGCTACAATCCTATTCCGCAATGCAGGCAACATTCATGGTTATTACTGGGCCTTATTGAAACATAATATTTGTTAAAACCACTTTTCTTTCCACTTTGAAAGAGAGCATTAAAATCAAAATTTTGATAATTACAAAATGCATTGAGAGTGATGCTTTTCCCTAGCACAAATAATAGTCAAACGCATCTAGAGAGTTCTGAAAATAGCTAGTATATGGAACTTCAAATTATTTCACAGTAGATCAAGCCATTTCAGTAATATGACAGTAATATGTAACACAAATAGGCAAAATTATTTTTCTTTAATTGGTACATTTTATTGGTATATTATGTATACATATCCCAAATGCATTCCACATTGGGAATTTGTACCAGTATAGGACACAACTTAATTCTCATTTTCCCCTTTCCCTATTCACCCTACAACCCACCTCCCCTATATACACAAACTTTGTTTCTTTTTTTAACCTTAATTCTTTTCTTTCCTCATTATTTACCCCTAAACCCCATTTCCATTTGAATATTTACTATTTAACAATTCTAAAATGGTCGCTAGATTATGCCTGTGTTAGAGAAGAATTCTACCCTCTTGAGTAAGTTATAATATATGTCAAAGAAGATGAGGATTTTAAGAGGTAGGTAAGATTCTAAACCTTAAGTTTATCAAAAGTCATATAATCATATTAGAACACCTTAAAAAGAGTCTCAGAATTTCCTTCAAATTACAGAAACTTTTCACTCACCAGTCGTGTACATTTGAAAGAAACTCTGAGTCTCAGGTAAGACTTCAGCTACAGCCTTGATCACAAACCTTAAACAAAAGACCACTTAAATTGTGTCTAAACTCAGGAGCTACAGAAGCCATGAAATAATAAGTATTGCACGAAGCCACTAGGTTCCTTATAATTTGTAAAAGCTAACAATGATAGAATATGTGAAATGTGACTTTTCCAAAATTATGTGTGCATATGTACAAGTCAGTAATTACATATTTTTACACTGAGAGCTAGCACCATGGAGCCAGCTGAGTAGTGGCCTTTGAAATGACAGGAGTTGGGCTCAGTGGTTCTGGCACCTGCCTAGCAAGTGCAAGGTCCCTGGTTCCATTCCCTGTAACCACATACAATAATACCGGATGTGGTGACTCACGTGTACCAGCAATCAGTACCACACACCACAGGCGTGGTGGCTCACATCTATAATCCCAGCACTCAGGAAGCAGAGGCAGGAGGATTGCTGTGAGTTCCAGGCTTGCCTGGGCTACATAGTGAGCATAGGGCCACCCTGAACTACAAAGCGAGACCCTGTCTCCAAAAAAAAAAAAAAAAATATCATTTTAGTGATGAAAAATACATTTTGCAGATATCATTAAATAAAGGACCTTGAAACAAAATCATCCATAATTCATGTCCTGGAGATGAGAGGGACACTTGAAATATGAAGAGACATAGAAAGGTGGTAGTCAAGTAGAAAATGAGACAGAGTTTGAGGTGATGTGATCACAGGAAAATTCATGGTTATTAGAAGCTGATTACATTCTTGACTAAAACCTCCAAAGAGCGTATGGCTTTAAATAAAAAGTATGGCTTTATTCATTCATTGGTTTTGGAGTTTTACCTTCTAGAATTCTGTATTAATATTTTAAGTCATCAAGTTTATATTAGTTTGTTACAGCCATTCTAGGATATCAGTACAGTATGAAGTAACTAATGTGGGTAGGGAGGTGTAAAAAATTAAATAGCATACAGGCACTACATCCCAGGAATTCACAATATAATATTCAACCATGAAAGACTAATGAAGCGACATATGAAATGGGAAATCTCAAAACATTGGTAGACAAAAGCAGTTCTAATTTAAAGGAGGGAATATGTATTTCTTCCTAGAGTATCACATAAGTTTACCTAGAAAATAGAAGTAACTGTGGTGAAGATCTGAGCACTGAATGGGTGAGCAGTATATCTGCATTGGAAGGGGAATATGAAGGTTGGCCAGTGAACAATTGAAAAATCCACCCTTTTACATTAAAGCAACCACCACCTCCTAGCTGTTGTACATTATTATTATCTCTGTCTAGCTTTTCCTTAAAAATGATTCCATGTCTAATAGATATATAATATTATACATACATATATATATAATATTCTAGAAAAACTCCAAAGATCATATCCAGTTCTAAAAACAGAATTTTATACAGTTAGAAAAGAAAATTATTGTATTTTCTCAAGTACCAAGTTCTATAAATTATCATTAAGTAATATTTTGAAAAAATTAAATTTTGGCCCATATAGCTATGAGTTCAAGTTAAGATATAGTAAATAAGGTTAATATATATATATATATGCATACATTTGCATGCATATATATACCAAACGTTGTATATTCAATTTTAGTTTTTACTTCACTATGAATTTTGTACTTAAAATGGTACCAAGGCATAACATTTGATAAGTCCTACTCAAAAAAAAAAATCTGAAGATTGGTTTTTATTACCACAGCCAGCCATGATTTAAAATAAGTAAATTAGTCTTCCCATGAAAATTAAATTATAAAAATGATGACTGCAGTGGTAACAAACATGAAATAGCATATTGTACTGCTTGCAGCTTTGTAAAATACACAAATGTTACAATTAAAATAAAGCTAGTCAGAGAAAATAAGTACACACATTTGTATCTTTATCTTACAGAAATACGTTATAGATTGGAGAAAGGTAATGTCTCTGCAAGCGCTTCATAAAATATGTCTCAGGATTGCATCTAATAAGACATTGGCTATTCCAATAAAAAAACACCATTAAAAACTCGATAATGTTGACATGTTTTCACCCTGAACATTTTCCTGGAGTAGGAAACTAGTGACAACTTTAATCAATTCACATCTCACATCAAGTACATTCTTCCTTGAAAATCAACAGCAGTCCTAACCTACAGCTTTTAGTTGTCAAATCTAAGTAAGTAAGCAAGGAGCTTGGGCATAACCCAGATAAACTGGGTATTTTCATCCCCACTTTAAAATATGTTTCAGCTTGGTGACACATGGATAGAAAACTCTAAAGGATTTCTCAAACATCATTTAAAAAGAGTGTATATGTTAATAGTGTTTTTCTGAGGCAATATGAAAAGTAGTTCATAATCAGTAAACACCCAACCTTCCTCGTTACTTTTCACCCATTACTTTATCATGAATCCCAATCACATTTCTAGAAGCGTCAATCTTTTGTCTTTCTGTCTCTTCAAAACTCTTTTGTCTCCTGCTCTTTTGTGAATTCATTCTTCCCCTTGGTGAGTTTCATTTTATTACATTGTTTTCTGGATGATTTATTTTTTTCAAGTGTGTTGCCATGTACCTTTTATTTTCCACATTCCATTTTAAATCTCTTGGACTTGTTAATTTTTTAAAATACCATCTCCAAAAACTGGCACTTGGCGCGAGAGTGCTAATGTTCATCTTCCTTAATGGTTAAGGAAGTGCCCAAAGTACTCGAACTGTCATACATATTTTCCATGCTACATACAGTCCTCTTGGGGACATTATTTACTGGTGTCAGCCTGATTTTCCTAGATGTCAACAGGAAAAACAAGTCTTATGAAGTTGTAGATGACAGACTTCATGTATTAAAAGAAAGAAATATTCTCCCACACACCCACTCCCTTATAGACGGAAACATCTAGTTTTTATCCACAAGGCACAATTTCCCATTTGAAAAAAGTCACAGGACTCTTTTTAGAGCCTCAAAATGTTTTTTTTTTCTTTATTTTTGTTGTAGTTCTAGAAATTGAAACTAAAGTGTGCCAAGCTACATCCTAGACATGAAAACATTTCATTCTTTTATGAAGCTGTTCTGGTTTAGATGTTCCCTTAAAGACTCATGTGGCCACAGGCTTGAGTATGTAAAACTAGAATTGACTCAGGAGACAATGCTAAACACAAGGGTGCTAGGACTAAGTGCATGCTACCAGCACTCAGTGCTCTGAATAAAATAGAAAGGGCAGGGAGATGCTGCTAAGGTCACTTGTTACCTTTCCTGCCTTGTGTATGCCATGTTGTTTCTCCTCTGCAATGCCTGTTTGCCTTACCCACCTTGGCACCAGTCAGTTATAGACTAAAGCCTGTATAAACTTGAAGCCAAATAAATTCCTTCACTTTTAACTTAGGTCTTGAGTATTTTGTCTCATCAATAAGAAAAAGTAACTAACAAACTAATAAATGCATTAGCCCTGTACAGAGTTCTCCAAAACCAGCTTCTCCAAAATGTATAGACTGGAATTATAATAGAACTTCCTAGAGCTTTGAGTCAGGAATTTGTGGCCCAATTTAAGGGTTGTGTTTTTAGGAAAAGATCACAAGGTCACATGATTTAAAGACTGCTGGAAACTGCCAGTTATGACTATAATGTATATTATTTTGCTTATAAAACATTTTGTTATTTGTATATAATATTTATTTCCATTTAATCTTAGCCTTTTCTGCCTCTTTTCTGTTTTAGTGGTTTCATTGCATTATACCAAGGGTGTTTTGCCACTAACCTATGGCCCTAGCCTGTTTGCTCTGTGTGTGTGTATGTGTGTGTGTGTGTGTGTGTGCGCGCGTGCACGCGTGCACGCACAGTACTAGGGATCAAACTCAGGCCCTTGTGCTTCCAAGGTAGGCACGGTACCACTTGAGTTAGAGCTCAGGCCCTTCATGTTTTGTTTGGAGACAAAGGCTCACTAAATTGTCCAGATCAGCCCTAAACTTGCAGTCCTCCTGCTTCAGTCTGCTAAGAACCTAGGAATATAGACCTTCTCAAGTATGGCTAAGGTTCTTGTTTTATATATGTACACACACACACACACACACACGTTTGTGTTATATATATACATTTTATATATGCATGCACATATATGTATATATAAATGTATATATGTACATATGTGTATATATATGTATGTATATATATATATATATATATATATATATATATATATATATATATATATATATATATATATATATATATATATATATATATATATATATATATATATATATATATATATATATATATATATATATATATATATATATATATATGTATTCCAGCTGTATTTCTGGAAATGAGAAATGAGTTCCAGAGCACTTAGATGGAATATGTACAAGGAAAACCTTCTGTGCCCACATCTGGTTTAGTATGCAAATATCAGACTTTCATAGCCAACAAAATCAAGGACTTTTTGAAAAATTAGAAAATGTACAACTTTGAAGAACTGAATTTACTTTGCTAAAGTTCTATTTTATTTTATTTTATTTTATTTATTTTGATTTTGACTTTTGGCAGTACTGGGGATCAAAGTTGGGCCCTTGTGCATCCAAGGTTGGCACAGTACCCCTAGAGCTAAATCCTGAGCCCTAAAAGTGCTACTTTAATAAAACTATGAGCATTTTTATGCAAACAAGTGAACATGAATTATGAAGAGTATTTCTCTTCTTTGTAAATTTATAATTAATAAATTTGGTTTCTTAAAATAGTAGACAAGCTGGAAAATGTACGAATACATGCACAATGTGAAGAACTCTCAACACATAAAATATACAATATGTGTATTATAAGATTTAGGCATAGTTATGGAACAATGAATGAGAATTATTAGGAATGAATAACATATTGGAAAAATCAAATATATCATGAAGGTGTCATTTAAATCCAGTGAGAATGATAAATTTGTTTTTCCTTTTCCTTTTATGTGTTGTGAGTGGGATTCAGAGCCATGTACCTGCTACACAATCCACCCCCTCACTTTTCTCCCTGATATGGTGCCACACATTTTATGTGTCTCTGTACCAAAAAGCTCAGCTCTTGTCAAGAAGCCCTCCATATGGCTGGGACGTCTTTGTCCCACAATGCCTAGCGGTTGTGAGAGTTCTCTTCTGTTATTACTCGGTGAGTGCTGTACTACCTATTGCTAGCTACCTTAAACTAATATTCCCTCCAAGTGAGTTCCACAGACCTCTGTAGACTCTGTGACTCTATCAGGGAGCAAGTGAGATGACATTTTCTTGATGATGTTAAGGTGCTACTTGTCTTCTCTATTGTACAGTACAATGTACAAGTAAATGTACAACTATGTTCTACTAAGCCAAATTTTAGGATTTCAAAAAGTGTAAAACAATGCTGTATTTTTCGTGATTGTGATTGAGAAAATGCATTCACTTCTTATAATTTGTTTATGTTACCATATATGATTTTATCAGTGCTTTTAAAATAAAAGATATTAAGGCCAGGCGTGGTGGCTCACGCCTGTAATCCCAGCACTCGGGAGGCAGAGGCAGGAGGATTGCTGAGTTTGAGGCTTGCCTGGGCTACACAGCGAGCTCAGGACCAGCCTGAACTACAAAGCGAGACCCTGTCTCAAATAAATGAATGAATGAATGAATGAATGAATGAATGAATGATATTAAATCATCAATTTTATATTTAGCATTAAATATTCTAGATATAACATTAATAAAAGCTCATCAAGTATTTAAATATTTAAAATAGACTGGAATTCAAAAATATTTAAAGTCTTGTCTAAACAGTCCATTTTATAAATAGTCTTTTCTGCCTCTTTGTAATTCACCACAGGTGAATAGGTCAAATATTTTTAATCAAGACCCTGTGTGCTACAGTGAGATTTTACAGAAAAGATAAATATTGCTAATAAGCTTCACTGCAGTTACAGAAAATACAATATTTTCTTCTCCTGCTAGTTTTTAAAATATTAAGCCTCTGAAATTTTGTCTTAAAGTACAGAGAAGAGGCTATTTTCTTACTGTTTAAACTATGAATTGTTTACACAATTAGAGTTTAATCTTTTAAGGTTTCTTAATATTGAAAATACAATTTTTTTTTTTTCTTGAGACAGGGTCTCCCTGGCCCTGAACTCACTGTGTAGCCCAGGCAAGTCTCAAACTCACAGCAATCCTCCTGTCTCTGCCTCTTGAGTGCTGTGATGACAGGCGTGAGCCACCAAGCCCAGCACTGTGGTATGTGGTATTGATTGCTGGTGGGCATGACTCTCCATGCCCAGCATTGTATGTGGTTACCGGGATCGAACTCAGGATCTTGCGCTTGCGAGGCAGGTGCTGGAACCACTGAGCTAACCCTCTGGCCCGGAGTGATGACTTTTACAAAAACATTTCTAAAATAAAATACGCAGAATGGATAAATTAATATGTAAATAAATCTGAAACTATTTCATATATGAACAAGTAGCACAGCAAAATTCAAACTGTGTCTAGATGTGATAATACAGTTGATTTTCACTGATATTCATAAAAACTGTTATGGCTCCTAAAATTAATCTATGATCAACTTAATTTTTGCATAGATGCATAGTATACAATCATAGAGCAAATAAAAACACATGCACATATTATATCATAATTGCAAAATGAGCCAAAATTTGCTTTCATTTTCTGCTCTGTGAAAATATCTTCCCAGTGCTTTAGAGTGTTCCTATTACTTAACTCCATCTCATTTTAACAATTACCTTTTTGGGTATCAAATGGTTTGCAAAGCTTTCAAATACATTAACTCTATTTGGTTTGGCTTGTTAAGCTTATCTCCAGTATATAACAGGCAAATCCAAGAAGCAACATATTTCACACTGCAGTTCTCTGACCTAGTGAAAGTATGAGGAAGCTAAGCCCTGCCTACATCATTTCCAGTACAGAGTTAAACTATGAATTGTTTACACAGTTCCAGTACAGATGATCTATGACATAAGTGATCCCCAGTTTCCTCAACTCTAAAAGAGAAATATGACTTCATTAGGTAGTGTCACTTTGTTTCAAATCAGATTTGGTAGACAAACATGCCTTGCATTTTAAAGAAGTTTGTTGAATTTAAATAAAATTTTGTTTCTCATTATAAAACATTCAGACAATTAAGAGATGGTAGACATATTGGGGAATCTGGATTATTTTCTTTCTCTTGAAATCTATGTTTCAAAGAATCATTAAAGAGTAGGTGGTCCACTTCAAACTGAATAAAAATATTTTAAAATATTATTATGGGAATTACATTGTCAAGCTGCTAGCTGAGTCCTCTCAGGAAAGGTCTGAGAAGACAAGGTTTTGAGGCAAACACAAAAAAGAGCAGGTTCTTAGTTAGGTATTTATTAAACAACTTCTGCATGCCAGACACTGATTTCGTGAACACACTGGGATGGGCAAAACACAGTTCAGCAGTACTCTTTGGCTACTGTAGGAGACAAAAAATACAAAGAATGAACAGAAAATCAAAAAATGCAACTTCGCACATTTAGATAGCTATAGATAGTAATAATTATACATGTTAAAATGTAAAAGAAAATAATTTGAAAGATTTTGTCCTAAAATAGATTAACATTTGAGAAGTTATACTTACTCTGCTTTGAAATATACAAAATATACACAAGTACTGAAATACTATCACATGGCGATCCATAATTATACATGATTTTCAGGTTTTGATGTATCACTTAAAAGCTTAAACCTTCAAAATACAATTTCATGTATGGATCAATATTAAGCATACAAAAGAAACTACATAAGGTAATTATGAAAGAAGGAATGCTCTCTTAGGAAAAGTGTAGTGCAAAGAGTTCTGAGAAGGTGATATCTAACCAGAGGCTTGAAAGAGCTAAGAAAATAGACTACAAGGATACCCAGAAGAAGAGCATCCTAGCACAGGACAAAGTAGTGCAAAGATTCTGGGGTGAGAAATAGGAGGCTCCACATAACAAAGCACATGGAGACTAGCACAGTAGTTCAGTAGAAGCAACATGAAGCCAGAAAATGCCAGGAAGTCTAATGCTGAATTTGACCTTCACTCAGGTACAGCTACCTTAAATTTAAACTTTATCTGTTGTGTTGATTTAACATATTGTGGGTGGGAAAACTCAGAATATTTTTTGAGGTAAGGATCAGAATTAAGTGCAGAAGGTGAGATTTAAGAATGAGAATGACAATGAATCCACGAATAAGAACAAAAGGATAGCGATGGAACAGGGTAAAAATAAAGGATGACCTTATTATTATTTAGAACTGTAAAAGCAAGATGACCCAAAGACTTACAAGTAGAGACATTTTGTGCGCAATTAGATGTGTGAGCCTTGATGTTAGGAGGAGTTGGAATGTAAATGTATGTGACTCACATTAATAGAAGAGAACATTGAGCAAGCATATATATTTGAGGAAAAGAGTATGGCACAGGAGAGATTAAAATATGAAGGAATAAATGTGACTCAGAAAAAATAAAAGAGTATGTATATAGGGGGTGAGGAGGGGCTGGGTGGGCAGGGATGTGGGTAAAAATGGGAGTTGACCTGTGTCACATATGGGTACAAATTCCCTAATGTTGTGTGGGGTTGTGAGCTGTGTAGATAATGTACCAATAAAGTTTACTGAATAATGAAAAAAAATATGTTCCAATACTAAAACATTAGAAGAAAGAAGAGGAAAAACAACAGGAGAGAATGAAAAGTCTCAAGTTTATCCTTCTTTGTGGCCCAATAGTACTCCATTACATTACAAACATCATTTTTCTTTATGCATTCATCAAATGATGGTAGTTTGGCTCATTTCCAAGATTTAACTACTATAATCTGTGCCACTATAAACATGAGCGTGTATGTAGCACTGTGGTATGATCTTTTTAATTCTTTTGGAAAGATTAGCCAGAAGGGAGATAGCTGGATCAAATCGAACCTCTGAAAAAAATAGCCCTTCCCTCAAATTTAAAGACCCAATTTAAAATGGGCCTCTGAAATGAGCAGACATTTTTCAGAGGAAAGAAGAAGTGCATCAAATAAACTTTTGAAAAATGTTAAACCTCGCTGGTCATTCAAGAAACGAAGATGGAAATGACACTAAGATTCCACCCACTCCAGAAGAATGGCCGCCGTCAGGACATCAACCAGTGACAAATGCTGGTGGGGCTATGGGTGGAAGCAACGTTCTCCGCTGCTAGTGGGAATGTAGACCGGTGCAACCACTGTGGAAATCAGTGTGGGGATTCCTCAAAACTAGGAAATAATAGTCTTAAATGAGGAATTAGCAAAAGAAAGAAATCCAAGATTTTATATGGCCAATCAATTAGAATACACGGTGAGATTTTAAAGGCATTAGTATTAGACTTACTATGAGTGAGTAAGGAAAGCAGAATTTTCCACAAAGCAGATGCCTGACGTAAAGATTTGGGCTATAAAATTGTTATTGCCACACACCAATCTGGAGTGTGTCTAAGCTGGTGAGTAGTTGAGGGTGGAAGAGAGAAGCCAGTACCAATGGCTATAATGTCTATTTGAGGGACCTACTTTCTATACTGAAACTGCTGATATAAGAGGGAGACAAAAAATTTTCAACTGTCACAGGTCAGATTGTCATGACAAAATACTGCAGACTGGATGTCCTGAACAATAGACATGTATTTCTTACAGTTTCACAGGCTAAGTCCAGATGTAGTAATTTTTGTTTGATGCAGTTTCCTGATGAGTATCTTCTTCTTACTCTATCTCCACATGCCAGAGAAGGAGGAAGGGAAAGAGGGGGTCAGGATCAGGTTTCTTTTCTTCCAAAGGAAGTGAGTCCACTGAAGGAAGTCTACCCTCAGAACCTCCTCTACATCTAATGCACAGGCTCCCTTTTCAGATACCATCACATTGATAACAGGTCCAAAAGAAATGCATGGATGCCAGGCGTGATGGCTCACGCCTGTCATCCCAGCACTCGGGAGGCAGAGACAGGAGGATTGCTAAATTCAAAGCTTGCCTGGGCTACATAGTGAGCTCAGGGCCAGCCTGAACTACAAAGTGAGACCCTGTCTCAAAAAGCAAAAACAAAAAAAAAAATGCATGGTTGTTGGGGCCACACACATGGACCACAGCACTGAAATTGACAACTTCACCTGCCTTTCGGGAAAGGCTTCGGGGGTGTTTGTATTGTGAACACAAAGCTAGCTTGTATTGTGAACACAAAGCTAGCTTTTATTTTGGACCATAAAGATGAAGGGAATTCTATCAGAGTATGGCGATACTAAGTTTTTTTTGTGTGTGTGTGAGGCTTCTGTTTTCCACATGGTGCAGCGAATACCAAGGCTTTCACTTCTAAGGGACTCGCCAGTCAGGCTTGCAAGTCGTTCATGTGTCAAGAGTGGAAAAGACCCTGATGCTCTCCTTAGGGTTTTCACTTGTTCTTCTTCCAGAAAGCAGCTTTTTTAAAAAGATAAGGATACTAAAATAACTGATCCTGAGGTGAAGTGACCAGTATGGAATCACATGACTGTGTGGGAAGCATATGTTTGCCCAATAAAAATGATCAATTTAACCTTTATTAGGTATTAGTCAAGCAATTTTTCCTAGAGTAAGGGGTATTTAAATCTGTCAGAATTTCCCTGAGAACATTTGCTTAATAAAACAGTGTGATTTGATGGGGAGTTATTAATCTTTCACTTATTATTTATAACAGAGTTCAGCTATTTGTTCTATATGTTTGCTTCGCAGTAGCACCTTTATAACCATAGGAAACAGAAATGAGAGTCGATCCATGCTACTCAGACAGATGATGTCTCTCACAGGTGACTATTATGTAACTGCCAATAAAACAGAGTTTGGTGTTAAAGAAGACAATAGAAGCTGGTAGACAGAACAGACAGAGTCATTCCCAGATTTTAATGCATGTTTTAATTCATTTCCATGGGAACCAACACTTGGCACGTGGGCTACTGTTATGAAAAACAGTTAGAAGGCAGCTTTTACCAAACCAGATGGTTAATTTGTAGTACGGGAATATAACAAGAAGGAACTGGGTTATATAATCCCTGCAAACTCTTGATAATGGATTCAAGTGGACTAAATCACTGGGCTCCCTTCCAATGCTCTGTCAAAGCTACTATCTGTGGCAATAACATTATCAAACACAGAAGGAAGCCTCGCTAATTGCAAAGGGTCCAGAAAGGTAAAAAACACAGTTAAGCAAAGCAGAAGTAAGTATTTTTGGACTGATCGAGAATCCTTAGGTAATCTACATAAATTTATATGAGGGAAGTAACAAAGCAGAGGAGGAAATGGTATTGGTTGAAGTTCCCAGAACAATTAGGAGAAAAGGAATTGTCCGGATTAGCTGCCATGTGCCTTCAAACCAGCACTATGGAATGTCACTCTGCACTGCAGGGAGTCAGCATTGCCTGGTTTTACTGATGAAAGGAACCCTAGTGATATGGACAGTTATTCCAAATCACACAGCAAGTTACTAAAGCAGCTGGGGCACAAGCACTGAGACTGACGCTTAAGACAGTCAGTCCAGTGACACTCACTGAACGCACTGCTCCCTAAGCAAGTATCGGATCCCTTTCTTGAGAAAACGCTCATAATAACAGTTTCTCAGGATCGTCTGCTGCCTTTTCATGGGAGTGTGCCTGATCTCACCTCACTGACAGCCATGCGCGTGGTCCCAGAGTTGAGACTGAGCTATGGCATGATCTTTCCCTTCCTAGAGGGTAAAATTTTAATACGAAGCAATGAACTCAGAAATTTTAAATGAACACGCACACAAGTGTATGCCATTATTTTCACCAAATGGAATCAAGCCTTTTTTAGTTTAAAGGTTTTTTTTTTTTTTTAACTTTAGGTTTAAATTGTGGTGATCTTGTTAATAGTCAGTGTCTCTATACCTGTTATCCTAGATTTAAAATGGAAAAAAAATGGAAACGAAGCTTTTGTATATAATGATTGGGGTACTCTAGAATGGGCAAGGGAAGGGGAAAAATGAGAATCAAGATGTGTCACATACAGGTAGAAACTAATGTTGAGTGTATTTATAATTTATACATAAAATGTACAAATAAAATCGATTAAGCAAATGAGAAGATGCAAAAAAAAAGAACCAGTGTCTTTATATCTCAGTTCACATATGTTTATAATACGTTTGATCTTAATTGTCTGCAAAGAGTATTATGAATCTAGTCAATCCTTTAATTATGAGAAACTACACTACAACAAAATCAATTTCACAAGAAGAAACGCATTGCTTATAAGCTTCATTAACTTGTATATTTTATCTTTTCTCTTTCTTTTTACATAATTTATTGATTTTATTAAAATAGTATAATCATTACCATGTTTTAGTAAAAATGAGAGGAAAAGAACACCATGCTACATATGTAAATTAATTATAGTTGTTGGACAGCAAAACACCCAATATTTCTCAGAAGGTTCAACATGTTAGAATTTTTTTTTTTAGAAATGTGAAAAAGGTAAGTAATCTTACACTTGCAGTTCAGATCCATTTGCTCCTAGCACACTTTGGATAGTAGATATATGGTTCTCTTTCCTCGTATTGATGAATTAATATGTTGAAAATGTCATCTGCATCCTTATTGTCTTTTTTTCACTGATTAATATGTAATACAAATGAAAAGACCCACTTTTCATTAGTTTGGTTATTAGAGAAGACAGTTTAATTTGTAATCAGCTTTTTCTGTATATTAATTGCAAGAAAATGCTTTGAATCACCACCTAAATTCATTCCATCTGCCAACAAGACAACTTTATCCCTGTGATTGTCTATAGGGTGCAATAGAACGGGTCCAAATACCATTGCTTGTTCATTACTAAGCTGTCTCAGTGGGGTTTCCGGGAACATTCCAGCACAGCAGGTATTTTTCTGTGCCTCCAGCTATCATTTAATGGAGAAAACTGACATGATAGCCTGCGCTTGGGAGGAAGCATCGATGCAGCCCTCAAAATGCCTCCTCACTCCTGTGCAAAGGTATCTTGGACTTCAGATCCTCCGTCCTTGCTGCTCAGAAACAGTAACACCTAAAGGACACAGTTTGCTCTCAGAATTCCCATACCTTCAAGTTTGGCTGCAAAGAGTGCTACATCAGTAATTTCCTATGGAGACAGTAGTTTAAGTAAAGCAAATTAATCACTCCCCAAGGCACTGCACGACCTTTCCCTTAGCTTCTGAGCCCACTGGGGATAAGCTTGAAGATACTGTCAGGATTCCAGACAGTAAGTCTCTCTGAGAGCACCCGGCAGCCAGCTGCAAAGATGCATGCAAGCTCCTCGGAGCTCTCCCCTTGGTACTAAATGACCTGCTCTTGCCTGTCACTCAGCCGTGTACACAGGACTCCACTCTACACGGACCCTGTTCAGGACCAACCTCCAGCGCCAGCACAGGCGCGTTTGTCTGCACAGGAGCTGCTGGGGGAACGGTCCTCCTTTAGCATGCATGCTGTCCCTCCCAAACTCTCCGCCCTCCACTCAGGCCTTCTTCTTGGAAGTTTTCTTGAGCCCTCACTCATGTGTTTCAGGCTTTCACTTGCAGTTTCCTGCCTTAGTCTATCAGACTTTGATCAGGGACTGTCTGCATCACTGTCAGGAGTTCGCTCAAGTAGCAGCGTTTAGAGTAGCAGTCTCCACCCTGAGGACACAAGCGAAGCTTCCAACCCACTGATGTCTGCATATCTTTCTTCCAAGCAATTCCATATATAAAGATTAATATAGGACCCAGGTGTGAGGGAAGAAGAAGTGTATTCTGCCTCGATTCTAATATGTACTGATCCTGTAGCCCGGATATAAATCAGCAATTCACCTGAAAGCTAATCGGTGCTTGGAGCTGGACAGTAACAGTATAGGTAGACACAGAAGTGGCAGGACTCTGGATGAAGCTGAAGGTGGAGACAGGAGGCTTAACTAATAGACCGGATGTGAGGCATGAGAGGAAGACAAGTCAAGAATACGTGCTATGTGCATACCCAAACTACTGGAAGAATGGATCAGACACGTTCTGTATTGTAAAAGACACAAGAAAGGAAGATTTATGACAGTGTGTCAAATATTCCTTGCCTAGGAAGTGTGGATTTATTCATGACCTTAGACCACATCATGCAATAATTGTCAGTGACCAGAGATAGCAAAGACTGGTTCCTGAACGGCTGTTATATGAAAAGGCTAAGGATAAATGGATCCCCCAAAATAACATACTGAAAAAAGATCTGGGTACAGGACTGCTAGTACTTTGGGACATTGAGGCAGGAAAAACATGTTAGAACAAAACCTGGACAACTAAGCAATTTACTAAGACCTTGTCTTATGATGAAGATGATGATGAAGAAGATGATGATGAAGATGATGGGTAAGGATGTTGATCAGTGTGAACACTCTGAGTTCGATTCTTAGTTATGAAGAAAACAGACCGAAACAGTGTATTGATTAATGCCAGAAGATGAACTGTGTGTCATTCTAGAACCCAAGTAAATACAGTGCATTGTTGAAGGACAGACTGATAAACTACGTTTAATGATACTGATAAGTCATGTAAGATTAAGGTGAGAAATTATCTATGGTTTTAGAAATGTTGAAGTAAATGGTCATTTGGTGAGAGCAATTACAGTGGGTTGCTGGAGCCCAGGGTCTGATTACAAAAGAATGGAGAAAAATGAGAGGTGAATAATCAGACCAGAAATTCAGGTACTTCGTACAAATTTCTTTACAAAAAATTAAGAAATGAGTGCCGGGCGTGGTGGCTCACACCTGTAATCCCAGCACTTGGGAGGCAGAGACAGGAGGATTGCTGAGTTCGAGGCTTGCCTGGGATACATAGTGAGCTCAGGGCCAGCCTGAACTGCAAAGTGAGACCCTGTCTCATAAAAGAAAAAAAAAAAAAAGAAAGAAATGAGACAAAACCTGTTTTCTTCCTCTGAACCATTTTTTCCACACTGGCTCTTGGAACTGGAGGGCTATGGGCAGAACCCACTCAAACGGTGAGTTAAAATAAACCTCTGTTCCTTAAATTTATGGGTGATAAATATTTTGGATGAATAACAGGAAAGTGACTAGTACACTGCAGTTATTGCTTTGTAGTTCAGGCTGACCCTGAGCTCACTTTGTAGCCCAGGCAAGCCTTGAAATCACAGCAATCCTCCTGCCTCTGCCTACCACCACACCTGGCATTGTGGTTTGTGGTACTGATTGCTGGCGGGTGTGAGTCACCATGCCCTGCATTGTAGTATGTGGTTACCGGAGGTAGAATTTGGAACGTTGGACTTGCTAGGCAGGCTCTGGAATCACTGAACTAAATCCTTGGCCCATATCTATGTTTTACAGATGAGGAACCTAAAGCAAAACTGATACATTCTTTCCCTTGAGTCACAAAAGTAGCAAATTCACAATTCAAATTTAAAGAGTCTGTGGCAAAGCCTGACTCAAGTGTCTCCAGTGTACTTTACACTCAGTATGTCTGAGATCAAACATGATCTCTTCTTCTCACTTCAGTCATCCCCAGTATTTATTTCCTTAAACATTGCTTGGTCTTATCCAACTGTGAAAGTCAGAATCCTAAATATCAGCTTTCACATTTTCATTCTCACTCCTACATTTGTGCTTCAATAGCTATAAAATGTTCTGAGCCATTTATCTGTCTATTCATCTTCAGTATGTCTAATCTAGTCTAATATGTTTTCAAATTCTCACCTCTACATTTCATGATTAAGCTACTGTTGGCTATTTTCTCCATTCCTGTGGCTTAGTCTGTTCAAAATAAAAGTCTGATTATGCGGGCCGAAGATTTAGCTCAGTGGTTCCAGCGCCTGCCTTACAAATGCAAGGTCCTGAGTTCAATCCCCGGTAACCACATGCAATGCTGGGTGTTGTGACTCACGCCCACCAGCAATCAATAGCACATACCACAGTGCCGGGCGTGGTGGCTCACACCTATAATCCCAGCACTAGGGAGGTAGAGGCAGGAAGATTGCTGAGTTCGAGGCTTGCCTGGGCTACATAGTGAGCTCAGAGCCAGCCTGAACTACAAAGCGAGACCCTGTCTCAAAAAAAAAAAAAAAAAGTCTGATTATGCAACTCCCCAATGTACATTTAAAAACTTCAGGGCCCCTAAATAAGGTTATAATTTAGAGTAAATTTGTTAATGGTGGCTTAAGTGATTTGTCTGGCCTGATTCCGGCTCACATTTCCATTTATGCCTCACCGTGTGGCAATTAGCCACTCTCGCTTTCTTCAGTGCCTGTGACGCACAATGGTTTCAAAAAGAGTTCTTTTCCAAGTTCTCACCCCATATAGAATGTTCTCTTCACTCCAGTCTTTGCCTTTTGATTCCATCTTATCTTTCATCTTAACTCTCATCACTTCTCTTACCTCCCAGTATAACTTGATCTACCGTTGTAGAAACATTTACCCTCAAACACTAGTTTCCGATTTGGGTCACTATTGTATTTCTTCTCATCAAAGATCTCTGCTTCATGACATGAGCCATGACATGCCAAATAGTATATATTCAATAAAGGTTTCTGATTGAGAAAATGAATGCATGAATGAATGAATGCACTAATGACTGTTTGTGCATGCTAAATTTTGAGTGTCTTTATTGCAACAGTTCTACCTTTCACGGTAATGCTTTGCTTCCTTCTTATATGACACTACTTCTCCTGTGAATGTCTCACCTAAATTAAGAGAGTCACTAGTGTATTTGAATTCATAAACTTTACTAGAAGAATGTCTATTTTCAGAAGTACCAATATCAAGCAGTGCAGAGAATGAGCACTAAAATGTATATGTATGATGGTTACTGTGAAATAGAAAATATTCAAAGGGAAATACGGTGGAGGGGTGACTAATGAGGGTGAAGAAAAAAATGCGATGGTAGCACAAAGGGAAACAAGGGCCGGGGATTTACCTCAAGTGGTACCACACCTACCTGGAAGCACGAGGTCCCAAGTTTGATCCCCAGTACCACCAAACAAAACAAAACAAAACAAAACAAAACTTATGGACTCAGGGGATGGGGGTTGTGGGTGGGTAGGGGAAAAAGAAAAATGAGAATTAAATTGTGTCATATACTGGTACAAATTCCCAATATTGAGTGTAATCATGATATGATGTGTATATAAAATGTACCAATAAAGATAAAAATTTTTAAAAAGAATCTATGTATTATAAATGTGTACCTGTACATGTGTTGAATGTGATCATAATGCATAACTAAAACATACCAATAGACTCAATAAATAAAAAATAATGCATATTATATCATATATATATACCATATATCATATTATGGGTATATCATATACATATATATTATATATACCATACACACACACACACACACACACACACACTTGAGTACAGTATACATTATTATCGTTACTTTTTCTTTTTGAGACAGGGTCTCGCTTTGTAGTTCAGGCTGGCCCTGAGCTCACTATGTAGTCCAGGTAAGACTTGAGCTCAGCAATCCTCCTGCCTCTGTCTCCCAAGTGCTGGGATTGCAGGCTTGAGCCACAAAGGCTGACGTTACAGTTACTTTTAAAACTGTTAGAAGTTTTATGATTATATGCTGAAATAATACACTTGGATGTTAAATAATTCACTGTCAAAATTTCTCCTCTAGAGAAATGTGTATACAAGAACACTCTAAGAAATGCACAGGTCATTACAATAAGAGTTACTTATGTGAGCCAGAATCTTTAAACAATTCAAAATTTATTACAGGAAAAATTATAAATTGTGGCTTATTCCCTGCAATGAACTATCAGGTTGCAATTAGAATGAAAAAAATATTTTGTGCATCATCGTGTATAAATCTCATAAACATATGTCATGAGGTACTATATATAAAATAGTCTCATTCTTTAAGATCAGAATCCTGTATGATAATATTTAGAAATTCAAACATAAATAGAACTATAAAGGAATAAGGAAGATTATCACAAAATTCAAAATAAAATATTTCTAAGCTTCAAAACTTTCAGGGTAAGGAAATGTTTATGTCTCTCTAGGCTCTTATTAGACCAAGATGCTGGCAACTATTTTGTTCTAATTTATGATTATATAGGTGCTTATTTTACAGCCATTTATGAAAGCAGAAGTTGTAGTCCATACACATTTTTGTATTATCTCATATTGCATAATATGCAACTTTCATAAATTTTATTGATTAATGAATATGTATAAACCTTATGATATGCTCATCTTACCAAAGCCAGCTCTGATCTAGTACCTTGCTGAACTCTTAGGATTCTTTTGCAGGTGCTTCAGCTACCTTGCTATCATTTATTCATTCATCTATCTTTCACTTATTTGTACACATATTAAAAGGGGGAGGGCCCAGAAACACAAATCAGTACAAACCTCTCATATAGTAGGCACAGAAATTAAGGCTGAACAGTAAAATTGGCTTGCTGAAGGTCAAACAGAGACCTAGAGAAAAAGATAGTTGTTCAACTGTAAGTAATCGTGCATAGCTATTATTGCAAGAGCTGTTAGCTTTCTCCCAAGGTCAGTCCTCCTCTCCTCTGTAGTAATGGAATTTTTATCTGAGCACACGGCCACGCAGATTGTGACTGAATTTTACAAGCTCCCTTATAGTTAGGTGTGACCATGTAATGAATTTCCAGACAAGAGAAAATATGTGGAAATGTCACATCTTGTGGCTGCTTGAAAGAACTTGCTATAGGGGACAGCTGGGACACCTGCTTTGCTCTTATTCTTCTTAGTTTTTGTTCTCTTCTGTTGGCTGAAATAAATATGCCACTGTTTTGACCTATAGAGATGTGGAAAGAGAATGTTGAGCTGGAAGAACGCATGGAGTGGGATTGCCTGCTTCAGCTGGGTCTAATTCCCCGGTGATAATGGCAAAGAGGTAAAAAAGTTCCACAACATATATGTTACTGTCCTTTTGATTTTGCTCTTACTTGTAGTGAAAGTGATTGTTATTGGTGTAAGTGTGGAATAAATACTCACTAGTTTAAATTAAATTGGCTGAATTTCCGGTATACAGGCTCATATTCTTTCTCCAATAGTATAATGTAGTTTTTCATATACTTGCTTGAAATAATAAAATCTAAAGTTCTTATCACACATCAATTCTGGTTTTTGTACGTGTTCTAAAGTTCTGTATCACCATCAAATATGGCACTTTAATTTGAAAATACGGCCAAAACCTCATTCCAAACTCAAAAATAACTTCAGGGTAGACATAAAAGATATGTTGATAATGTAAAGATAAGCTAAATGACTGTAAATAAATCCAGGAAACTTAGCTGATACTTCCTCAGATACCATTTCCAATAGAGTTGTAAGAAGCTCATTCTTGAGCTTGCAGCAGTGAACGCATACAAACATTTATCTAACACATTGTTTAATGAACTACTACAGGAAATCAGAAATAAATTGTATGTAGGAAAGGGTATCTTTGTTTCATGATGAAAGATACAGAGCTTAAAATGTGAATGTAGACAAGTAAATAGAGAAAAATAGCAATTTGACAGTGGAGGAGTACACACAGTTTTGTCTTGTTGTCTTGTGGGTGTTCCTACAAAACAATTGTATATCCTACAGGAGACAGAGCTTCAGCTGATACCCCAGATGTGCAAAAAACAGACTTACCTTTTAAATCTCTCTCGTTTCCTCTATAGGCAAGTACTGGGCAGGTGCAATGCACTATGAGCTGTTAAGGTTTTTGTGCATATTTTACTTAAAATGTAGACTTCCAAAGGTTTGTAGTAGGCTCCTAGTGGCTATCAGTCAAGGTTTCCTTGCAGAAATAATGAAAGTCATTAAACAACAGCGGTGTTGCACTAACTCAGCTTAACTTTTCAGGAAGGAAGAAGACATTAACAAGAGAAAAAAAAAATGGGAAGGAAAGCAATCCTGTCAGATAATGTCAGCAGGTCCTCATTGCTGCTGCAGAAATCTGAAGGTCTGTGCTGACACAGATGTGCCCCATCCCAGAACATCAGATCCAACCAAAGCCACCAAGCCCCTCACCCCTGCACACTTCCGCAAAGTCATTATTCTTCCGGCCCACCCCATCCTCTTCTCCCCACTGGGATGGACATATTTGCTCTCCCTGATCCCTGAGTCTTTCCTTGCGCTCTTGGAAATTAGATTGTTTTACAAGTCTAACCTTTTAATTGTATAGTAGCTTTATCTTCTGCCTAAAATGAAAACCAGTTCACTCGGTCTTCCTGCATATCCTCCTACAGGACAGTGAGCTCCCTGGAAACCAAATGAATCTTCATGACCACAAATTCCGATTCAACATTTTGTGAAAACTGCAGGCCTCTGGGCACACTACTTTCTATCCTTTTGTGATTCTTTCAGCTACGACTCTGGTGTTCACTCCTGTATATTGATGAGGGAACGTAGGCATCTGGCCTTTTCCTTACCCTAAGTCCTCCCATTATCTCTAATGAGTCCATATTTTTATGTAAAACACACACATTGCATTAATTTTTAACTTCGTACTCATTCAGTCTGCTGAGAATTTCCTTTCTTCACCCTCACTGTCACAAAATGCTGCTGTAAACTCCATATTGTATTATTTTATTGTACAAATATGTTCGCTGCACTCTAGTCTCAGCAACCCATACTTCCCACTCTTTTACTCACTTGGTTTGTGTTTGCAGAGAAATTCTCTGACGTCATTTTCACTTTTCTTTGAATGTCTAGACAGAGTCTACGCGGGCCCATTTCTCAATCCAGGACTGACTCCATGTACTTAACAAGCACCGGCATCTTGAATCTTCAGTGGTATACGCATGACTGTCTCACAGGGTGATGTACCACAAGTGGTACAAATGGATCTCATCACTTACACCAGTTTTTTTTTTTTTACTAATAAAATCAAGTAAAAGCCAACCTACAGCGAGGCATAATAGTTAAATCGGAGCCGCCTGGTGGTGAGACATGAAAGATGACCTGTGGTAATCATGTTAAGCAGTTCTTTTGCCAAAATGTTTGACTCCGAGATAGGCTTACAGTTCTCTAAAATATCCAGGCCTTCGTTTGACTTTGTGCCTTTGTTTTTCCCACTTTCACTGTCAGGATTTTAGCTTGTCTTCCTGGTAAATTGATATTCAACCACGAAGCTTCAGTTGGGTCCTCTGGCCTACTTTGCCAGACATCTTGCCAGTTCCTATCTTGTCTCCCGTTCTAGCATAAATCTCCTCCTGTGCTGCCTTAATGCCCCGTTATTCCATTCTCTAAGTGCATATCACACTTTAATAACTTTCTAGTTAGCTGTGTGTCTCTCAATAAAATGTAAGTTCCAAGAATTTAAAGATCTTGTCTGTCTCAACCATAATTCTGTCTCTGATAGCTAAGTCTGCCCTTGGCATGATTACAATGCCCAACAGATATTTGCTGAGTAGATCTCCAAGACACCCAGATTTCTCAGAGTTCAATGCCTTTCGCCTTCACCTGGTACTGTACTTTGCCTCCAGCTGCGTCTTCATGTGCCTAATTCTAAGTGCAGGTCATGCCTCCTCTGGAAAGTCTTTTCTGACCTCCCTGCTTCATTCTGTCCTCCCACAACGACCTGTATAGACTTGTTATGTCATTTATCACTCTGCTTTGTAATCCATTCATTGATGACTGATTAAGCTGCCCCCTTAAGATAGTAAATCATGAAGAAAACCATGAATTATTCCTTTCTTTCCTTATCAACTAGAATGGAGATTAGCTCAGAAGGACTCATTAAGTGTTAATAAAATGTATAAACCCATTGTATAATTATTTTCTGCATAAATTAGTTCTTTGCTCCAATAACATAATTTCTGGCTAACATTACGTTCTCCCAGTTGCCTATTTTCCTCTACTGTGTGTAGGGAAAGTGTAAAAGGACGGATTGTGTCCTAAGTGAGCACTGTATATAAACACGCTTGATGTGCGCGCTTGGTTGTTTCCCTTTGCCTACTATTTGGACGTCAGGGGTTTCTTTTCCCTTTTCTGGTTAATTGGCTGGATGATTAAACCTGCACATTTCCCTTTCGATTCAGTTCCTACGGATGTTACCATTCTCTGTCGCCTAAACGTTTCGCTCTGCACTTTATATGACGCTTTCACCTGTCTGCGCGGTCACTGTGCATGCTCTCTCCTGAGCTTTACTCCTAGAGAACCTGGAATCTCTTAGCTCTGGAGCTTGGCATCCAGTTTGCATTTAAGTGTCATTTTTACTCACATAGTTGAAACACGGGCACATAGTTTGGTAGCGATAGAGTTATGTAGAGATTAATGATGTGACATGGTTTTACACTAGGAAAAATTGTCCCTGAATCTGATCTGTTCGTGAGGATCTCTCTTGCATCATGTCTCAGTGGAAAGAAGAGTAATCAACAGCTCTGGAGCCAGGACCCCTGCGTTTGCTCTAATGAGGAAGAGCCTCAAACTCTGCCAAATGCATCAATGTTCCAAAAAATCCATCTGGGACACAGATGGAAGACTTGAGCCTACAATCACAGTCCCCAAGGGCTTTAGATATAATATGTGTCATCTTCCTGTGTTAGAAATTAACATCAGCGTTGGCATGCCCTTTAGACAGAGCCAGATAGGGAAAAGCCACCCCCACTGTTGGATCCTTCTTTTTCTTTCTATTACTCTATGTTTGTGATAAATAATGACTATATTCATTGCGGGGAGTTAGTACATGTGCAATGGCAGACCTTAATTGTTTTATCTCCTTCTCCCCCATCTCTTGCTCCCCTAATTTTAAAGATGTGCAGCTCTGATTTGGCCGGATCTGGTGAAAGATTCACTTCAAATCTTTCCATTGTATTCCATTCTCTTTGAAACACTGCTGCCACAGTGAGGATAGCATCCATCTTAGACATTTTCCTGAGTTAGGTGAGCTGCAGTTTTCTGGTCCCTAACATTTCGCTTGAACTGTTTTTTTGTTTTGTTTTGTTTTGTTTTGTTTCTGGCCGGTTCCTCTCATAGAATCCTCAAGCACAACACCTTTCAACTCAGAAGAGGAAGCAAAAAACCGGAAAAGCCACAAGGAATCTGTTCCACTACTATCATAATTACAAGAGCAACAATAAATGCTCTAGTGAGATATACTGAAACAGGAAATGCAATGGGAAATATATGTAGGCAAATATTAAGGGCAAAGACTCAATAATTCTAAGAATTAAGAATGGAGTAATTATTTTTGAAAATCAAACAAAAATTACCTACATTGTCTTCATTGTTTTCTCATAGTGGTATCTAAATCTACCTTTTGTAACAGTGATTCTCATTGTTCATCAAAATTATTTGTGACGTTTGAAAGCATACAGACAGATGCTTATATTCAACCTTTAGAAGCTCTTTAATGAGTCAAGGACTGGATCCTTAGATTCAAACAGAAAATCAGGACCGTGGTATACTGTGACAAGGTATAGCACTGTCATAGCATCTAAACATGGTAGCACTTAGGGCCCAACATTCCTACATTTGAACATTAGGATGGTTATTCCATAATTATATGTGATCATAGACAAGTCATCTAATTTCAACGAGACCTAGCTCTCTACTCTATAAAATTGGGAATATTGTCTGCTTCACAGGGGAGAAAAGAAAGAAAAGAGGTATACAGATAGAGACAGACAGAGACTGAGAATGCACTGATTAAAAATATTGAAGTACAGAAATACCTCAGTTCATGAATGCTTCTGTTAAAAAACACTTCAGTTTCTGAACCGATGTGTTGAGAAACAAATTTGCTTCCCTTTGCTAATGCTGCATCTGGTAACACAATCATAGTTGTCTTCCCCAAATCACAGAAAGAATTAATCTTCTGAATCAAGGTACCACTGTATCTTGCTCACCTGAGCTGGTTTATATGGCCCTTTAAAAGTAATAAAATAGTGAAACTCATGCCAGAGACCATAAAGTCTCTCCCTAAGACAATGTTTCCAAGAGTTTTACCTATCCTGTTTTCCAGCAGGTTTCATGTTTCTGTGTTAATATTTAGGTCTCTAATCCACTTTGATTTTAGTTTAGTGCATGGTGAAAGAGATAGATCTAGCTTTAATCTTCGGCAGGTTAAAGCCCAGTTTTCCCAGCACCATTTGTTAAAGAGGCTTTTTTCCCTCCACTGAGGATGCTTGGCTCTTTTTCAAAGGTGAGGTGCCTTAATGTATCTGGAGTTGTTTCTGGATCTTTCAATCAATTCCCCTGATCCTTGGGTCTGTCTATTTGCCAATAATGTACAGTTTTTACCCCATTCCCTTTGTAGTATAGTTTCAAATGGGGAATCATAATACCCCCGACCATGTCTTTGTTGCTTAGAATTGCTTTTGCTATTCTAGGTCATGATATGTTTATAAAATGTACCACTAAAGAATTCAATTGAAAAAATAGTAAAATTCTACCAGACTAGTCAAGAGTCCATACTACTCTGAGCTTCCATGTGAAACTCACTAGACCATGAATTATTGGTCCCAACAACATTGACATTTCAGGGCAAGGCAATTCTTGTGAAGAGGATTTGAGCAAGTAGGGTATTTGTAAGACATTGAGCAGTATCCTTGGCCTCTACCTGGTGGATGCAAGTAGCAAACTACAACCCCCATTTATTTGTACCAAAAATATATCTAGCCAGACAGAATAGCACGCACCTGTAATACCAGCACTTGGGAGGCTGAGGCAGGAGGATTGCCAGAAGGACATCTTGTACCACATAGAGAGTTCAAGGCAAGCCTGAAGTACATACTAAGACCCTGTCTCAAAAGCAAAATCAAAAGCAAAACTAAAATTTGAAAACAAAGATATCCAGAAGTAGTTAAATGTCCACTAGGGGTTAAACTACTTGACTGCATCGTCTCTCTGAAGAAACTAAGTAGTGGCCATTCCTGTTGTTGCTACAGGAAGATAAAAGACAAGGGCCGGAGGGTTAGCTCAGTGGTTCCGGTGCCTGCCTCGCAAGCGCAAGGTCCTGAGTTCGATCCCCGGTAACCACATACAATGCTGGGCATGGAGACTCACGCCCACCAACAATCAACACCGCATACCACAATGCCGGGCGTGGTGGCTCACGCCTGTAATCCCAGCACTCGGGAGGCAGAGACAAGAGAATTGCTGAGTTCACGGGCGGCTTGTCTGGGCACCATAGTGAGCTCAGGGCCAGCCTGAACTACAAAGCGAGACCCTGTCTCAAAAAAAAAAAAAAAAAAAAAAAAAAAAAGATAAAAGACAAGTCATGGAGGTAAGTAGGTGACTAGTTTCAAGGAGGTTAATGTATGGAATTCAATATATACAGAAAGAAGAGCAGAGTGCACTGGAAGTGATTAAGAGATTGCTGCAGTTAAGTAATGGAGCAAACAGTAGCATATTGTGTCAGGTTCATAAAAAATAAAATGCCTTTGCAGGGTCAAAAAGTGAAATTGCATTCCCACATTAAGTACATATCCCTCATATGTTGGATCACATGCCAGCAACATCACTCAGTGCTGGTGAGGCTGCAGGGGCAAAGGAAGCCTTTTGCCTTTTCCTTGGGAATGTAAACTGGTGCAGCCATATGGAGGTCGGTGGCAATCAGGTTCCTCAAAGAGCTAAAACTAGAAATTCTGCTCCACTCAGCAATTCCCCTTCTCGATATTTTTCCAAAAGGCATAAAGTCATGACATTACAGTGATCCATGCATATCCATGTTTAGCGCAGCACAATTCATGGTAGCCTTTATGTCCGTGAACAGATGAAGGGATAAAGAAGCACTGTACTTATGCACCATGGAGCAGTGCCTTACCATAAAGAGGAGTAGACTCAAGTCATTTGTAGGATAATAAATCCACCTTGAGACCACAATTTTAAGTGAATTACATTGAGGGACATGGTTAAACATTAGGCAGTTTCACTCATGTGGGAGACCCAAAAGATAAATAAATTAGAGAGGAAAATACAAGATACATAATGGGAGGCTGGAGGTAGACATCTTGCGAAAGGAAAGGGGACCAAGAGATGGAAGGAAGGAGGGATGAAAGAGGAATCCAGACGTGCTGTGTAGGTGCATGATCCTACCACAGGAAATCTGAGCATTATTCACCACAAATATGGCCTCATAGAAATAAGAGTGAAAAGGAAAGAATATTGAATGGTGAGAAGAGCTGTGACTACATGAGTCACTGGCTTTCACTTCATTTGTCCTTTGGGCAGACAAAACTATCATTGCAGAGACAATGAATAAAAAGAATAGAACACAGAGAATATAAATAGTTAGTGGAGCAAACACAGTACAACTTCAATTTGAAATTCTTTCATAATCACGTTGTACCTGCACTGTCTTCTTCAGTGACATGTTAAATATGTATTCACACTACACTATACTTTAGATGTTATAAATGTGAAAGCAGTGATATATTATGTTTTAGCCAGTTGTGCTGAAGACATTGAACCTCTTTCTTGCAGATTTTATTTAAAATTTGTGATCCGGTTAACGGTTTTCCCTATTATACCATATTAACTTTAAAACCATGGAAAGACAGAGTTCATTATCTCATTAACTCTTCAGTGGCTACTGTTATTCTATTTAAATTGTCCAAAGGTTGTCCATTTTATTTACTCTAAAATCTAGATTATACTCAAAATACATCCATGGGAAAATAAAAAGTCTACCAAACACACATGCACAGAGGCCCTGAGAGAGGGAAAACTTCTCTACATTTTAATTTTGGTCCCACATACCTGCCTGCCTTCACCCCCCAACTGAAATCTCACAATACACCAACATATTTTTAACTGGCGTTCTCACTAGAACTTTATGGTTTTACCTCAGTAACTTTCTAGCACTTTCTACAGAAGCTATGCACCGTGTGTTAGTTAAGGTAGTACTGAGAAACCAAGACAGTGATGTTTCAGTGTAATGATATATTTTCAATAATCATTTGATATTTTAGAAAACTAAATCACACAGATTATATCACTCATATGCACAAAATATCAAGCAAGGAGGGACTATGGAATAATGTGTTTGCCCAGGTGATGCCCAGGGTTAACTTCTTTGCCAGTCTGGTGACCCCGTAAAGATGGAACTGTATTTATTAGGGTCACTACTACGCCTTCTAATGCATATAGTAGACATTGTTAAATAGTTGTTAGAAATATAAAATGGAATAAAAAGGAAGAGAAAGAGAAGAGAGGAGAGGAGAGGGAGAGAGACACACACAGAGAGAGAGAGAGAGAGAGAGAGAGAGAGAGAGAGAGAGAGAGAGAGAGAGAGAGAGAGAGA
>PVIC010003722.1:7556-34084 GCA_004025085.1 Thryonomys swinderianus | reverse complement strand
GAGGTAGCAGATTGAGACGCTGACGCGCATGTCCTGCTCACAATACACACCGCTATAGAGCCATGTCTGCTTGACATGGGTCAGCTCTTTCTCAGTTTTTCAGACAGGGTACGTGCACTTTTCTAATTCACACAAAAATATCATGTAGGCATCTGTAAAATACGGTATTTAAAGTGGATACTACTCCAGTGGCATTGAGCACCTCAGTGCATTTCAAGAAAGGTATTAGATTGGCACCACTTTCTAGTTGTTGTGAGGAAGACCAAAGGAAGGTCGAACTGGAAGTTAGTTAGGAGTCATAGCTGAAACATAGTCTTTATGTTGTATGTAAAACACATTGAGAAACTTTAATGAAAATACTGGAGGGGTTGGCTTTTCACCATGACTCCACTACTTTCTGTTGCTTAACATCCGTCACCCGTACAAGGAGAGTAGTAGTATATACCTCACAGAGTCATTGGGATCATTGAATGTTAGTGAAATATGAATTTTTGGGTGTCTTTTACTGAATAGTTCTCATAACATTATATTCAGATAACTTTGAGCCTTTTTGAGGGACCAATTTGGATACACTGTGGCAAGCAGAATAAAAGAGTACAAGATCCGAAATGAAAGGGTTGATTAAAAGCTACCGTAACAAGCCAGGAGAAATGCTGTAAGGGACAGTGACTGCAGAAAGAAACGTGGACAAATTTGAGATATCGGGAAAGCTAAAGATGTTACAAAATCTATGAGAACATCACATCTAGATCCCTAAAAAGGATTGCCTCTAAATTTTAAATTCCAAGGAGACACTCAGTATCATCCACTCTCTACTAATTATTTGTAAGTCCCTTTACATAATTAGTATGCAAAGCTGAACCAAGGAACACCTTGAAGTTTAGGTTTAAAAATTAGATTTTTATCCTGAAGATCAGTATCGCTTGAAGTGTAGTTTTCAAATGACCTGATCCAAATCCACCAGGGTGTGCACTTAAAGGCAGGTTCCTAGCTTTCATTCGAAGCCCGCAGAATCAGAGTCTGCGGGGAATGTATCTGCTTATTATAAAGCACACAGTGATCCTGAAGCACAATGCTTCCTGAGAACAACTAAGAGGGCAGGCATGAATGTTTTCGAAGCAAGGGCATGCTATTATAATTTGTGTTTTAGAAAGGTAACCATGGTGATAAGACGTGGGGCGAGAACGGGATGGGAGGTGGGTGGATCGCTGAAGAATTTAGGGGCAAGGAGCGCTGCTATTTCCAGTACGCCGTTTTGCTGAAGGCGCCCACTTTTGTAGTTATGCTGGCATTTATAACGAAGCCTCATAGTAATTATGATTTGGATGATGGAACTTAATTCACAAAAATCTAGTATAGACTTTGAAGTGATTTTCCACTCCTTTTTCATTAAAACATCTGGATATGCAACAATTAGGCTTTAGACATGCATCATTTAAGAATGGGTTAGTTTCCTATGAAAATGAAAAATCATTCAAAAAGAGCAAGGGAAGACATCAACTATACTTTGAATTAACTGTTGGCATTCTATGCCAATGTATAATGTAAACCATAATAAAATATTGTTTTTTTCCTTTTGGTGATTATTTTTGAACCTAGAGAGAGGTTCTAGGTTCCTAAATCATTTTTTATCTGTTATGAATTAAACTAACTGGTTTTGGCCAATCAGGGTCAAAGGCGCTGCCTGAAAGACTGGTCAAGAACAAGCAGAAGGTGGCAGGTGGTAGCCTGCATCTAAGGCATTGATAAAGGCCTTTGGATAAACATATCTCTCAAAATTTGATAATTCTACAGCACCAGTGTTTTGTGAATATGAAAAATGGAAAATCACTGGCACCTTTGTCATGCAGATTAAAGGATATAAAACAAGAAAAATGTAACTGCTCACAAAGATCATTTATTAGTATGTAAGAAAATTAAGATTTATGCTTGTACAATAGTAAGTAGATGCCTGGTATCTATTCTGTTACATAGAATATAATATTCTACGATTGTTATACACATTTTAGATGAGATTTGGAATTCAAGCATACCTAGAAGTGTCTCTAGAATTTATGTGTTTAAACCATTTCAATATGCTAGTACACTTCCTGTGGCTTGCTTCCAGAGCTTTAATCGGATCTGTACAGAATTCTGTGATACCAAACAAGGTTAAGAGCTCAGTCTTCAGGGAAGGAGACATAGAAAATAATAAGTACTCTAATGTGACACATGCTATGATAAAGATTTATGGCATGTGATATGTGTTTGCAGCACAAGCGAGGAAACACCCAAGTATCCCAGTATGAGTAGCAAAAGGAGATGACGGGGACAAAGGCCATTATACTATCAATACCAAACACAAGTCTGCCATGTTTGCAAGCTTGCAAATACTTTGTGCTCCCGTCGCAGACAGAAGGAGGACACAAACAGCTGCACAGTTTTATCCTGGCTTTCTGAATACATTTGGCATCCTCAGGCCACTGTGGGGTTGTCGTAGTTTAACTTGGCAGCACTGGACATCAGAGATCTGTAGTATCAGGGACTGAGTAAAATGGGCCACCAGACTACCACACAATCCAGGCTCTCAGTGCATGACCTTTAGTTCCTATAGGATGTTGTGGCTCCAGCAGGATTTTGGGTCATTGATACATCTATGTTGTCATCGTGGTCTACATTAATGTTTCAAGTTTTTAGGTTTCACGTGTAAAAGATTGTCAAATAAGGAAGATAACTCATTTTGCAAGGATTTTGTTAGTTAAGTGTAACCACAGGCAAGAGCCACAATGACTAATCTCTTTTCCATGAGTGCAAAAGGTTTTAGGAGACACCAAGTGGAACCAATAGAACACAACCTGTTTTTCACAACAGGTAGAATTTGGGCATGAAGAGAGAGGAGGAGAAATCATCACAAGTAGGAGGTGGCCAGTGGCAGAGAGTATCCTCTATGCCCTTAGTCCTCTCCCCACTCATGACACAGGCTGAAACATAGGAGCCTGATATTTCTAACTTTTATGTGGAATTATTATATACCGGGCTTTGTTCTAGGTGTTATTGCCTAGAGTCTTCCTGGATGATTGTACCGAATCCTCATGATAGGGTAAAGGAGGAATACATATACTTCCTTTCTAGAAGTAAGAAAAACAATATCCATATGGTTCATTGTGGGCCCTACTCACAACTAGACAGCAGCAGAACCCAAAGTTAAGCACATGCAGTATTAGTATGTGGTCTTCCTTACTATCTCTTTGGCTTTTAGCATGTTTTTTTGACTAAGGATCAGTTTGTACTCATAAAATTTTAATATCCACAGACCTTCTGTTACCATGACTTAGACCCATCAAATGTCTCCCTTTGACAGATCAAAACTGAAACTGAGAATTATTAATTTATTTAAACTACAAAATGGTAGAAATAGAGAATAAATTCATGGTTGAGGTGGGATATGGTAGAGGAGGGAATGGGGTGCCTATGAAACACAACAGACTTATGTATTGATTTAATTAATTTTGAAATCAATATGGCGATATGATCCTTCAAGATAATAACATGGGCAAACTGTGTAATGAATAATGTAAGTGAAATAAGCCACTACTTAAGAAAGAGAATGCAAAAGGAAAAGAAAAATTACAGATATGAAAAAGTATTGACTTCACAGACACTCTGAAAAGATCTCATGGATCTGAGGTAGTCTGTGGATGAGGTCTTGAAAACCAGTACCCTATACACTACTTCCTCTTATTACAAATGTTTAATATTGGTATAATATTAATTGTGCTAATATTTCAGTTTCTGCCCCCAGGTAATTATAGCTAAGTTACTCCCCCCAAAAAACCAGTGAAGTGTTCGAGTGCAGAGTTTCTTTGGCAGCCTGAGAGATCTAAAAAGCTCCCAAGAGAGAGCACAGTAAGAAAAACAATGTGTGTACACTGGTGAAATTCACTGTCCTCTCTGTTCTGAAGATTTCTGGCTGCCTTACTTCAAAAAGAACAGATATGAGAAGAATGTCTGTGGGGAGAAGATAGCACGGTGGGCACAACAACTGAAGAGACTTCACTTGAAGCATTTTCTCAAAAGACCAAGATACTCTGCACTGGCAAAGAGAAACTGAAGTGAGACAGTTGCCAGTGACATCAGCAGGAGATCCTTGACCCTCCTGAGGAGCCTCCATCCTTTGCCTCATTTGCTGTATAACCCAGCAACCAGACAAGGTTAAGGAAACAACTCTGACCTCTGAGATCAGAGCGTGGCTCTGAGCTACTCCCCACGTTTATCTTAGCAGGAAATTGCAGTCTCAAACTGTGCATTCAATTCTCAAGAATAAATCGGGGGATTTTTTTTTTCTTTCAGTTTCGGTAGTAGCAAAGCTAGGTAATGAAAAATGTGGAATGAAATACTATACTCGCTGTGGTGAATAAATTAGATTAAAAATAGGATCACACGAAGAATTAGGATCTCTTATGTGCATGTCCCAACTCCCCACAACGAATCTAATCATTAGGTGTTGCAAATATAATATGGATTTCAGAAAATGTAGTTTAAAAAATTAACAGGGCTACTTGGAAAACTTCAATCAATTAATGTTATCAGAAATTGGAAAAAATGGGAAAATACATTTGAAAGTGAAAAGTTACTAATGGAATTAAATGAAGAGGAATCATGATTTGAGTTGGTTCACTCTTTATAGTCAAATAATTTCCCATAACTATTTTATTCTTCTGAAAATGATATTTCTATGGTTCTCAATTTTATTTAACCTAAATTAACAAAAGCTTCTGTTCATTGAAAGCTTAATGTTCTCTAGTCACTTCAGTGATACCTTTTGTTTTATTTTTGTTACTCCTCAAAAATCTGCTGTGGAATTGAGAAAATTGAGGCTGAGAGCTGTGAAGTTCCTTGACCAAATGCATACAGTGAAAATACAGAGAATTAAAGATTCAGGACTCAGATCAGTTTTCTCCCACTCTGAAGCCAAGATGTCTCATTGTCTCCTCATGTGGATGTATTTGGAAAGACTTAAGTGGGCTACATGCAGCTGGGTTGACTTGTGTTACATGCCCTAGCCTGACGAACTGTAAAGGCATCAGCCATGGCTGATGAAATAAAGTGCTGTACTTTGATGTTTTAAGGGTAGATCTAGGTCTGTTTTAATTCCTCAGCTTTTATGCATGGGAGGTTCCTGAATTACATTCAACAAAGGCCGGACATGAAGATTTCACCAAAGAGGACTACAGACTTCATTTAAAGATGCTCGCCAGTAAACTCGTGCCTTGCAACTAGCACAGAAAATATACTTCAAACAATAGACACTTTACTGACTGGAATCAGCACAGCAGTTTCTTAAGGCACTCATAACCAAGTACCACAACCTGGCTGACCAAAGCAAGATAAATTTACTTCCTCATAATTTGGAAAGCAAAAGAGTGAAATAAAGTCTTATTCCCTGACGGCCCTAGGGAAGAATTGTTTTATTTGTTTGTTTGTTTGTTTAAATTTCTCTAGCTCTTAAATCTGCGGCATTCCTTAAACTGCAGCTGTATTACATTGATCCCTGCTTTATTTATCTATTATATGAACTTTCCAACATGTTTCTCTTTCTTCACATGGTAATTTTTTCTCTGTTAATCTCTGTTCTAGTTCAATCTTCTAACAGACACCAGTCAATGCATTTGAGCCCACTCTGCCCCAGTAAGACCTCACTGTAACCAACATCTACAAAGAACCAATTTCTAACTCGGGCACACGTCTTTATATAAAATCTTTTTATTGGGCAATCAGTTCATTGTTTAACACTCTCTGCTACAAAGGAAATCACCTGAAGGCAACAATTTCTCACTGTCATTTGCAACGTTGACCATGAGATGGAAAATAATCAAGATACAACTCTTCCCTTTACCCTTTAACAGCCAAAGGGTGGCATGGCCAGACTGGCAGCTGTCACGTACCTCACCTTGGCTACCTGGTGCCTTTTCCAGAGTGGCCTGAGGTGACCAATCTCAGGGTCTTCCTGCTACTTCTGCAGTTATTTCCAGTGTCAGGGCCCGTTTCTGATATTTCTGATTTCCTTAAACTCTAATGGTCCATGGTCAATACTACCAGTCTCCAGAGGACCCATGGAAGGCAATGGCAGCCAGGACTTTAGGCCTGTCATATTTGATGACCCACAGGCACTCTCCAATCAAGCTATCATCTCCTCCCAAGTTCCAGGGAATTGTTACTATGAAAACAAGAAGGATAAATGATTCTCCATGGCCTAGAAAGTGGATATTTGTCTTGGCTGCACCAGGCTCAAAACAGACGCATCCCAAATGTCTCTATCCTGGAGCTCGACCTGATGACTATGATCAGTATTCTCTAGATGACACAACTCTTGTTTATCACCATGCTGAAAGTCGTCAGATACGTCCTTTAAATGCAGGGAATCGGGGGTAGGGGTGGGGGCTGCTCCTCCTCTGTATCAGCTGAGCTTTGTCCTACACCTCAGGTCAGTGGAGAAAGGCTCTGTCCTGTGTGTGACCCCTCGTCCCATGATTCTCCTGCCTGCTCATGATCCTGTGTGGGTAACATGGTTTCAGCGGGCTGCACACAAAAGAGCAGGCATTGAAGAATTCCAGAGACAAGCCATGGAGATCAGCAGCAACCAGAGATCAGCAACAATGAGCAACAGAGAAAAGTGGACACGCAGCATAATCAGCAACAGTAGCAACCAGCTGTGACCCAGCGGCATCTGACAGAGACCTGCAGTAGCCTGTGAAGAGCCCCAGAGTGGCACCGGAGCTTCCTCAGGAGCACCGAAGAGCCACCAAGAGGGCTATGATCTTCAGCTCCCGAGGAGCTGTGAGGAGAGGCTCTGAGCTGCTGAGAGCCATAATACTAAAGGCTGTAACAACAAGGACCTAGAACCATTGGCATTCAAAGACTAGAGAAGACAGTATCAAAGGATCTGCACTTCGTTGAAAGGCAGCCTTCAGCGAATTGGTGAAGGTATAGTGCTGATAACCACACTTGGTGTATTGGCTCCCGATGAATGTTTGATGAATGGTTGGGTCCTCCTTCCTTCCTTCCTTCCTTCCTTCCTTCCTTCCTTCCTTCCTTCCCTCCTTCCTTCCTTCCTTCCTTTTCTTCCTTCCTTTTTAATTTTCTTTCTTTGTTTCTTTCCTTTTTTCTTTCATATTTCTTATTTCATTCTCTTTCTTTGTGTTTTATTTCATTTATTTTGCACTGCTATGTATCCAACCCAGGGCCTCAGAGATTTGAAGGAAGCCTACTGCAACTGAATTAATGATGGATAACTATAGAGATAAATTTGAGCCATTTGGTTATGGTGTTCATGCTATTGATTCTATGGCAATTTATTCACTTACAAAACAATGAATCCTATTAGCCAGAAACTTTATATAACACTGAGGATACAAAGACAATAACACTAATACTCTCAGATCTCTAGGAATTTGAACAGCGATATGGCTAAGCCATTGATACTCTTCAGGCATGGTTAAAAAGATACCTAAAGCACACCTAGAGTATATATAAAATTATAATTTTTTGATCTGCATGTACCCAAAATATAAGATTGAGTCCTTGCCTGACTACTCCTTAGAGAATAGAATATAAGACTAAAATAAGAATTAAAAAAATAAGTAGTGTGATGGGCCAGAAATTTTGCTTGGTGGTTCTGGTGCCTGCCTAGCAAAAGCAAGGTCCCTGGTTCCATCCCCAGTAACCACGTACAACAATACTGGGCATGGTGACTCCTGCCCATGAGCAATCAGTACCACATACCACAGTGCTGGGTGTGGTGGCTCATGCCTGTCATCCCAGCACTCGGGAGGCAGAGGTAGGAGGATTGCTGAGTTAAAGCCTTGCTTGGGCTACATAGTAAGCTCAGGGGCAACCTGAACTACAAAATGAGACCCTGTTTCAAAAACCAAAACCAAAACCAAACAAACAAAAAACCCTGCAGTTTGAGGATCCAAGTCCTGTTTAATTAAGTTTTTTCCTAAAATGCACTAAACCCAGTGCTCTCGACCTGAAAATGGTCTTAGCTATTCTCTTTTTACTTAAAAATGGCCTTTTTTCAACTGTGAATGAATCAAATTTTCACCTCTAATACAGGCTTTCCTTGAAGAATCAACAGCTTTCTATAGGTGGACCACACTCCCCACCCACCAAACCAAGACTTTAAATTGACAAATTCATTGATCCCAACAACAAAAAGTGCATAAAAATTTCAAATCTGAATTCCAGCACCCCTTGCCTGAGGGCCCGCCATCCATTTGTTGGAGTGCACAGTTTTTCACAGTTGCTGCCTGATAAACCTCCCCTGTAGCTCCTATGGATACATCCCATGGGCTCCTTTTCCTCAAGGAGAGCTGGCAAACCCCTGAGCCTGTTCTGTGGATCGGGTGGGTCGGGTGACTTATTTTGGCTTCAGGAACCTCCCTGGGCCTGGGCAGAGACCACACACAAGGGGTATGCCCTAACCCTGTTCCTGTGACAGTCATGATGTGGCGATGTGGGTGCTATTTGCCCCCATGAAGACTTCAGGACTTTTATATCCTGTTGCTGTCATAGACTATCTTGTTACTTTCATCTTTATGATTAATAGCATTGAGGTAGGATAGAAAATATATAAAATGAGATCAAAAAGGCAACAAGGAAAATCATATATATATATATATATATATATATATATATATATATATATATATATATATATAATTTTAAACAGAATCTACAGCTTCAGGACACAAGCCCAGTTTATTTGTTCACTTATTTGTTTGTTTGTTTCTGTATTCATTTATTTTTCATTTTCTCTTTTCCCATGCCATAATAAGCCTAGGCAATTTCCTTTCACATCTAGGTGGATTGTCCATTCTCTTTTTGTAAACTTGCAAATCTTCCTCTTTCAACCATGAACAGACTACTTTTTGCACCTGTAAATTAGGATTTGTCTACTAGGTAAGTATAAGACTAGAGGTCGCCAGACTTCACAGGCTTCCTTGTCCCACCATGCACGCAGGTTCCCAGTTCCCAGCTAGAGTGCATCTGACTTCTCTGAGGGCCTGGACTCCACTCCGCCCTATGTACTAAGTCTCCGCCTAGTCAACCCCTCCTACAGCTTATATTGACATGTCCAAAAATTATTTTTCCACATGAGAGTCAGCAGAGGCCAAAATGTAGTCTACAAAACAATGGCTTAGGTTTCGTATTTTAGCCCCGGGAACTTCTCTCTCTCAGGTGCAGGCATTGTGGACAACATTTAATGGGAAATGAATCAGAAACATGATTACGTCGTTGTAATGGTTAGATGGTATTTTACAAAGCTAGGGGATCTACACTGAATCTCCTCAAAGAATTAGAGTTAAACAGGTGGGAACATGAAAGAAGGCTGGCACACAAGACAGTGTACGCCGAGATGTGGTGAAAAAGGAATCAATACCCACTTATTGAGTTTCTATATATTTAAAGCTGCATGTTAGGAAAAACTATATAAATGATTGAAACACACTTTCTGATCATAAAATATTGAAGCCTAAGAGCGGAGATACACATGCACATAACAAATATATGACAGCAAATAAGGTATTAATCATTTGGGGGACATAGCAAAGAAAGAGATTTATTATCTCATATGCTTCATTGCCCTTTTTAGGTTCTGTCCTTTCCCTCATAGCTCACTAGAACATGGACTACTTGAGGGTAAGCATCATTTATTAATGAATATTTAAAGAGCTGTTAAAATGCTCTAGGTGCTGAAGATATATAAAATAACATAAATTCATTACTGGAAATATGTGATTAATTGAGAACTTTTATCACCTTGTATTATTTCGCTTTCCTACATAGGACCATGGGATTATATTGCTTTAATCAAATCAACTTTTATAGTCCCAGGAAGCATTGCTAGTTTCCCCATGTAAATCACGAACAGCTCTCTTATTCCTTGTTGTTTCTGTGGATGTCATGAATTCTCTCATTTTATTGAGCAGTACAAGTTCAGCTTCTCTGGAAAGGTTAATTCTGCCCACACAGCCTGGCTGCAGACATCTAATGAGAAAACTCAGAGCCTGCTCTATTGTGTCATACACCATGCTAAGGTTAGTGAACAAAATAAAGGGAATGTAAAAAATAAAACTACCTTCAGGGAGTTTAAATTTCAGCAAGGGCTTTCAGCCAAATATGTAAAATGCATAGGTAAAATGTACAATATGTAGAGCATAATATGATTGGAAGACAAAAGTAGACCAGAGGAGTAGGATATAAGGGTCAGGTGTTTGTGTGTTTGTGTGTGCGTACATGCATGCGTGTGTGTTGATCAGATGATGCCTTTTTTTGTATGTTTTGTTTTGAGACAGGGTCTCGCTTTGTAGTTCAGGCTGGCCCTGGGCTCACTACGTAGCCCAGGCAAGCCTCGACTTCAGCAATCCTCCTGTCTCTGTCTCTCGAGTGCTGGGATTACAGGCGTGAGCCACCACACCCGGCCAGATGATGCCTTTTTGAGCAAGAAATACCTGAGCGATGATTTGAAGAATGTGAAGGAACTGATGTGAATAATGTACATAATATCTAAAAGGAGGAGAGGGTGATTTTACCAAAGCAAAAGCCAAATATGAGGATCCTGAGACATTTATTTGACTACTATATTCCATGAAAGCGAAGAGGCGGGGTGTCTGACACTGTGGTAGAGTGAGGAGCAGTAAGGACTGGGGAGTGAAAACAAAGGTCTGGCAAGCCTCTAGGGGCCCCCAAGTTTGTTAAAGAAACTTTGACTGAGACGGGGAGACAGAGGAGAATTTTGAGTAGAAGAACAACATTAATGTGTGCATAATTTTTGAGAACCACCTGGCCTTCATGTTGAGAGTAGACCCTGGGTTGAATCAAATGCAGAGGTAGGGTGACCTTTGTGACACTGCTGCAGTAGCTCATGGAAGAGTCGGTGGCGTGGTGTAAGCTGGTAGCACTGAAGATGACAACAGATGGCCATATTATTTTGTATGTTTTCAAGACTGCTCTACTTGAGGAGATGTGAAGTACTAAAGAAAAAAGTAAAGTCCCATATGAGATATGAGTAACTCCCACTTATTTGGCCAGAATAACTGAAAGGATGTCACCGCAGCTAACTACAATGGGAACATTGGAAGGAAGGGTTTGTTTGGGACGAAATTTCTGGATCATACTTCAATTCTTTCATTATTGTTCTTACAATGTATAGGAAAATATATACAAGCAGTTATTACATGTCTGTGGAATGAAAATGAATGTATGTGTGAATGGATGAATATTACCACCGAATGAATGAGTTAACATTTGAACAAGAACTTGTGTCTAGTCTTTACCGTAGTCAGTTGGTGTTGACCCATCCACAGCACAAACCATTATCAGAGGTTGCATCTGGGTAAGATGAACTTAACAGAAGTGTTAGATGAAAAGAAGGGAATATAACCAAGCTCAGCAGAGACTATTATTGTCAGCACTTCAAATCAAAAGGTAGTTAAAAATGGAGAACAGTCCATTGTAGAAATATTGCCAATATGAGTAGTACAGTAATAAGAACAATGTTAGGTAAAGGACTGAGAGTGAATTAGAGTCCTCTAGGTGTGTTTTTGAACTCTGAAAGATATTTCGATGTACTGTTACAGTATTTTACTGGTTTCATGCCTTTTTAACACAAAGAAAATGGAGGAAAATTGGAAGAAGGACAATACTGTGTAACTGTTATTTATAAGTGTCTTCATGAATAGATCCACATGTTTCCAAGCTTAATTTCTCTGCTGGAAGTAAAAGACCCTGTTAGTGAGCATTTGTAATTCCCTTATAGTTTAGGATGTGTTTCACTGAGAAGAAAAAAGAGACGGGAATTCAACTTGACCCTTCACAGACATTTTCAAATGTGATTCATGCTCACACAATGTGCAGAAACATTTCCAATTTTTTATTAATGAGATATGTTGACCTATAGTGAAAAGCATATGACCTGAATATACATTCTTCCTGATCCTAGAGAATGTGGAAAGAACAGGCAGAGAGAAATAATTGTAATGAACCATGTGCATATCAGACTCTCCTTGGCAGGTTTCAACCCTGAAGGGTGTAATGTGTTAAATACATTTAAGTAAATGCTAAGGGCAGAGATACTTCTAAAGTAATTGTGATAATAAAAGGAACAAAACTGTGCTACATTATCAGCATTGTCCTTCATGGTGCAGTTAGGAGTACAAAGTGGTCCAGTCAGGGTGGGGAAGTTCTATGTACACCTCAGCTGATCTTCAGTGTGCACCAGACAGGCTGAACCTCGAAGCACTAATCATCAGCAAGGGCTGACTCGAATATGAGGAAGGTAATGTTGTGACATAGAATGAGGATACCTAGATAAAGAGATTATATGAAGAATATATCAGACTCTAGAGGGTCTTAAAATGCCATGGTTGAGGCTCATTGATTTTTTATTTTTCTTAGAATGAGAGAGAGAGACAAAGAGATAGAGGAACAGATTGAGGAGGAAGAACAGGAGAAGCACAAGAAGTGGAGAAAACTCAGTATCTGGAAAAAATATTTTGTTGGAAAGAGAAATGAATCACTTAAAATAGCAAAATTATTATATTTCACTAACATTGACCTGGACTTAATGGATATTTACTAGCAAGATCAGCCCAATCACTGGTAAACTGGAGAAAATATTTTCTCTTCAGATCCGAGTTTCAACATTTGTATTCCTGTGATATTACACAGGCATATTCATAACTTGTCATAGTCATAGTGCTATAGTTAAAATTACATAAAAACCTGCCTCATTCATTAGTTTTTATGCCAGGCAACAATGGATTTCTAGGAAAATCAGCTTGGGAACACACAAAAAATGTATTTTAGGGGCTGGGATTTAACACAGTGGCCCCAGCACCTGTCTTGCAAGCACAAGGTCGTGAGTTTCATCACCAGGACCCCCACAAAAAAGAAAGAAAAAAAAAGAAAAATGTCTTATAATTTAACTGTTGAATATCATGTGCTGAATTATGTTCCCCCAAAATCTGTAAGTAGAAATCATAATCTCCAGAATGTCAGAATGTTACTTATTTTGAGATAGGATCTTTACATAGGCAGTCAAGTGAATATATCCATATGCAAATTATCTTGGATAAATATGTATAAAATTTTCCCCCCAAGAAACTGAAGAATGTGGAACACATTCGCTCAATCATTGAGGAAGCATTGGTTCATACCAAAACATGGCAAGACAACATGAGAAAACTGCGAAGCAACCAGGCTTGGTGCCAGTGCCAGTTACCCCAGTACTTCGGAGGGTAAAGCAGAAAGGTAACTAGTGTGAGGTTGGCCTGGGCAAACTTAACGGCTTAGTGAGACCCAAGGCCATTCACTGGGAAGGCTCTCTGTCAAATTTCCAGTATTGCAAACAACAACAATATACAGTATGCCAGTAAGATTTAACCAATTAACACAAGATTAGCTTATTATCTAAAATCAGAATGTAGTATAACATAAGAAAAACAAATAAAGAAGCTTTAGGGTGGTGTTCAGTGGTAGGGTACTTGGTTAAGGTGTGCAAGACCCTAGATTCAAGATGCCAGAACCAAGAATCATAAACATAATAATAAACAAGATGCAAAACAAACACTGAACAAAATTCTATACCTTTTCATAGTTAAGAACAAACACATTACAAACACAGTTAAACTTTCCCAATCTTAATGAAAACTATTTCCTGAAAGTGAGAAACAATAGGAATGTTTGTGCTCAACATTTCTGTTCTGCTTTGTACTAGAAGTTTTATCCAGCATAATTAAGAAAAATCAGTAAAGTCCTCTATAGTGGGAGGAAATACTTTTTAAAACCATTATTTATAATGACATCCCTGGATACAGACAGTTCTTAGAAATAAAAACTAAACCTAATAAGCAAGTTTAGCAAAGATTCCAGGAAAAAAATGAAGGAAACTCAATTGTGTTTTTGTACATTAGTCAGAAACAATCAAAATATGAGATTCAGAAATAGCTCCATTTATAACAGCATGCAGTAGAAAGCTAGATTTAAAAAGAAACTTAAAAGAAAAATCCCAAAACTTATATATGAGAACTATTAGAGATCACTGAAAGAAGCTGAAGAAGTCATGCAAAGTGCAAAGATAACCAAGGCGTTTGGATCAAAACACTTAAAATAGTTCACATGGTGATACCCTCCAAATGATCTACAATTTAGAATCTTCCTTTCAAAATATAAGTTAGCTTTTATGTAGGATGTGCCAAAAATACTCCTGAAATTTGTATAGAGATCTAAGGATCCCCAAAGAGTCTGGAAATTCTTGAAAGTGGAAAATTCAGAGAATTCACACTTCCCAGTTGTAAAAATTACACTAGCCAAGATATTGGCCAAGCAACATGCCTGTAAACTAAACACTTGGGAGTCCGAGGCAGGAGATTGTACCTCAAAATAGTAACACAAAACACACATCTGATAAAAACATGGAATCCAGAAACATAAAGAACATTTACTGGTCAACACGAAAAGATCAAATAATCCACTAAAACTTACAGGACAGTTTCAAATATGAAGTTCTCCCAAAGTGTAGCCACTGAGCATAATGAACGATGTTCCACACTGTTAGCCATTAGAGAAATGAAGACCAAAAGTGTCTCGTCTAGTAGGACAGCTACAGTTAAAAGCAGCCGTTAATAATATTGATGGCAACAGTGGAAAACTGAACCCCTCATTGTGTGTGACATGAAATGATATAGTCTCTGTGGGAAAGTTTAGCACTTCAGTCAAAACTTACACACATAGATTCACCATCTGACTCAACGATATCATTCCCAGATGTCCACCTAAAACTAAAATTTCAAAAAACAACTCGACTCAGCCCAGAGGATTAGCTCAGAGGTTCCAGTGCCTACCTCACAAGTGCAAGGTCCTGAGTTCGATCCCCAGAAACCACATACAATGCTGGGCGTGGTGACTCACGCCCACCAGCAATCAACACCGCATACCACAGTGCCAGGCGTGGTGACTCATGCCTGTCATCCCAGCACTCCGGAGGCAGAGGTAGGAGGATTGCTGAGTTTGAGGCTGGTCTAGGCTACATAATAAGTTCAGAGCCAGCCCGAAGTATAAAGTAGAGACCCTGTCTCAAAAAAACAAAAACAAAAACAAAAACAAAAAACAAAAAGAAACTCGACTGTTTGAAAAATTACTACTTTTTCTAATTTATGAAGCAAATGAAATTTAAAAATAAAGGAAAATAAAACAAAAAACTTTGTTTTACTGTCCTATAAATGAATACAAGGTTTACAAGATGACTATAAAATATGCTTTCAAACTCTTGATCAGAGTCTTTTAAAGCCCAGTGTGTAAGAACTTTGCAAAGCTTCCTATCTCTATAGGAAGTTCACAGGGCATTTTTAGAGAAGTTAAAATGTGTTGTCTTCTACAACTTTGGGTATTTTTTTTTTTTGAGACAGGGTCTCGCTTTGTAGCTCAGGCTGGCTCTGAGCTCACTACATAGCCCAGGCCGAGCCTCTAACTCAGCAATCCTCCTGCCTCTGCCTCCTGAGTGCTGGGATGACAGGCATGAGCCCCCACGCCTGGCACTGTGGTATGTGGTATTGATTGCTGGTGGGTGCGAGTCACCACGCCCAGCATTGTCTGTGGTTACCGGGATCAAACTCAGGACCTTGCGCTTGCGAGGCAGGTGCCGGAACCACTGAGCTAAATCTCCGGCCCAAGTGAACTCTTTTATTGAATGTTCTTCATTTGAGAATTCACAAAAGTCATATGAGTCCATGCTAATAATATGCCTGTCCCAGCTCATTGCTATATTATCTCACATAAATTTCATGAAGAATTTAAATATTTTAATAAATATTTCAATGAGTTATATTGTTTAAACAGTGTAACTTTAAAACTCAATGAATGTTCAGAATATGAACACACCTTGGTAAGCACCATGCAGCTCATAACATAAGACATTACCAGAGCTTTGTAAGAACCTTTTAAGGTACTTCAATCTTTCCTAAATGTAACTGCTAACATTTTGTTTAACATAATATATTGATTTTGCTTCTTTCTTTCTTTCTCTTTCTTTCTTTCTTTCTTTCTTTCTTTCTTTCTTTCTTTCTTTCTTTCTTTCTTTCTTTCTTTCTTTCTTTCTTTCTTTCTTTCTTTCTTTCTTTCTTTCTTTCTTTCTTTCTTTCTTTCTTTCTTTCTTTCTTTCTTTCTTTCTTTCTGCAACCAGGGATTGAACTTGGGCCCTTGTGCATCCAAGGTTGGCAAGGTACCACTTGAGCTAAATCCCCAGCCCCTTCTTTACTACAATTTCTAAGATAAACCCATATTGATGCATTTGGTATGGAATCATTTATTTTTCACAGCTGTATAATATCCCACCAATTAGCAAATGTGCAACTATTTTCCCCATGTGACTAGTGATCATTTTGGCAAAATCACAATAATGACTTTATATGAACCTTTTCCTGTGGTATATCTCTTGTCTCACATGTGCACATTTTTTTTTCTTTTTCCTTTTTTTTTTTTTTTTTTGTAAAACACCAAAGGGAAAATTCCTCCTAGCTTAATAGACACTGGGACAGTTTTCCCAAAGTTGTTATATCAGCTTACATGTTTACCATAGTCCATAAATGCTCTATTTGCTTTTTATTGTTCCAAATTGTTAATATTGAACGTCTTTAATTTTTGCCATTGTGATGACTGAATAATGGTATTCCCATCTAGATTTCATTTTCATTTTTGTAGTAACAAATAATGTTAAATAATCTTTCATTTGTTTGTTTTCTTCTGGATAATGTTTTCCTTGCAGTATATTAGGATTATTTTTCCTATTTTTCTATTTATTTGAGTATTTTGATATTAGTAATTTTTCTACATCAATATATTAGCAGTTATGAGCATCAGAAACATATTTCCAGTGCTAAGGCTTTTCTTCCTCTTCATACTTTCATTGATATATTTTTGTCAAAGTTCAACTTATGAACATTATATTTCATAAGTACCACCTTTTTAATAAATCTTTGTGTCCCTAGGTTCACAAAGTTAATTTCCACTCTCTTTTCATAGAAAAAAAAATTATTGTTTAACTTTGAAGACTTTATGCCTCATGGAATTAGAAATTTTATATGAACTTCAGTAAATTCCATTCTGCCCTTGGTATATATCCAACTGATTCACAGCTATCCCCTGAGAAATGAAACATTGTTTTCACTGATATACATACATATGTACATACATACATAAATATATATATATATATATATATATGTGTGTATATATATATATATATATATATATATATATATAATTTTTTTGGTGCTATCAGGGATCGAACTCTGGCCCTTGTGCTTTTAAGGTAGACATGGTACCACTTGAGCTAAATCCCCAGCCCTCTGTTCTCATTCTTTTGTAGTGCTAGAGCTGTCTAAAGTTAGATGATCCTCTGTGTGTGTGTGTGTGTGTGTGTGTGTGTGTGTGTGTGTATTCACCTGCATGGGTATTATGTGGTTTTTAATTTACCTTTTAAAATATTTTATATGAGGCTGGGTGTGGTGGCTCACGCCTGTCATCCCAGTACTCAGGAGGCAGAGACTGGAGGATTCCTGACTTCGAGGCTTGCCTGGGCTACATAGTGATCTCAGGGCCAGCCTGAACTACAAAGCATGACCCTATCTCAAAAAAAAAAAATAGTTCACAAGATTCACTGAATTCCAACTGATTGTATCATTTTTGTTTATCTTTTTTGTTTGTAAATCTGTAGAATATTTTCTTATTTATTTATTTATTGGACCCTTACACTTTTATATGAGCTTTTATGTGATTATACAATCACTCCTCTTCACCTGGGCATTCCATATCTATGTGTACAACCAAACAATTAAAAATATTGGATAATGAAACTGTGTCTCTACAAACATTCACATTCTTTCTTGTCATGATTCCCCAAGTACAGTATAAGAGCTATTTACATAGCATTTGGATTATACTAGATATTATGTCTGAGAAATAATATAAATTATACTAGGGAATGTGCATAAGTCATATGAAAATGTTACACCGTAAATGACTTGGGCATTTCCGTGCCTGACATCTGGAGTTGTTCTGGATCTTGCCTACACAGGTGCAGAGAAATATCTCTCCTCTCCAATTACAAGCTCCACTCTGAAGAATAGCATTAGTCAAATTGTTCCCCAGTGAAGAATAAAAACAACTTTTTTAACATTGGGTGCTATAATGTGTTCTTTCTCTCTCCAACTCAAATTATACTACAAAGAACGCCACATCATGTCCCATCATATGTAGATTATCTATAAATGATAACCCTTACATTAAAAATGTTTAATTGCATATTCACTACTGTAAGAGGTGAAACAAAATCATACTTTCCTTTTACACAGTTAGCCTATACTGAGTCCTTATGGGTGCTCCCAAAATATAAATTGTAAATAAAGATTCTCTATTCTGATTATGTTTAGATTGCAATTAAATGTATAAGGTAAATAAATAAGAGATGCAGTCTTTAAGCTGAACACTATTTATCAAAGCCTGATTATGTGACAGCACCTTTCTGCACTTAGACAAAACCTTTAAAAATGTTTTATTCTTACAAGTGTGTGAAGACTGCTACTGAAGGTTTAAATGATTTTATCAAAGTCTAATACCTGTAATGTAGGTAATTTGCAGAGCTTGTAAGTGCCTTTCTAGCTTCAACATCTTCATCTTTCTGTAATAATAAGGTATGTGGATGTCTAGTAAGTGTGGGCAGAACAGAGAAAGGGCTCAGGACTAACTCAAGGGTCGGTGTCAGGAAAAGTGTCTCACATTAGCTGGCAAGATGATGCTTGAAAGAGGAGAATCAAGCCAGCTGCACAGCTGCAGAAACGCATAGCCATGTAGTGGAGGCACAGCTACATCTAGGAATAAGTTATCTGATGACCTGGTGACTTGTAAAATGCAAGTAGTGCAACATAGGTATAAGTTAGTTTGAAAGATGAGGCATTTCCTTCAACATGAGGTATGCCATGAAGAACTTTGGATTCATATTCCTTTCAATTTCGCACTGCTATTGTTGAAAACCAGAGTTCAAATATTTTTTTTTCTAAACGATCAGCACCATATTAACTGACATCACAGTATTTTAACAATCAGGATATAAATACCTTTTGCAAATTCTAAAATAGTATTCACACATGAAAATACTAAGCGATCACTGCACACATTCTTTTTTCCCCTTCATTTATTCATCATACTATGTGAAACACATACATGTACATGTTCCATACTTGAAATGTCCTTGTGTAAAAAGATGTGTAACATGTGTTTGTGGTCTGAATTTTCATTTTGCCTGAATATTCTTTTGAGATACTTATCATCAGACACATATGCTTTGTAGATTGATTTGGTGAGATGAGTTTTTTTTAAGAGACATTTTATTCCCTCTCCTTAGACTACAAGATAGTAAATACCCCAGTGCAGGGCTCTTTGACCTGAACATAACCTTTCTTTATAGTGGGGACTCCAGTAGTTTGAAAGGAAATGGCAATAGGATTCACTTTACTCTTGGAACTGTTCAGCTCCCAAGATTTTCACATCTACTAGAGGACATCTGACCTGGGCCCTGGGCAAGATCGTAGAACCGGAGGACACACCTAATGTTCTCAGCTGGAAACAGGCTCAAGGGAAGAGCTCTGTCAAATTTCTGTGAGTACATTCTAAGGAGTTCAAGCATAGCAAGCCATTCCCTGGGGGCAAACAACTCAGAACGCATCAGGGCCAGCCCAATAACATCCCACCAGTGGGTCAGGAGTTAACCCAGGGAGAGGACTGTGAGGATCTCCCTGTCCAATTTCTACTACTAGCTAGAGACCCATCATAGGGAAAGTCTTGTGTATTCCTTCTGACTCCCTGTTTGAATCACCCCCTGCCCACTGAGAACGGCTCCATCCCAACGTCCTCCAGCAAGACTATCTTATGTTCTTGTGCAATAACAAGAATGTCCTATATATCCGCTTTGAACAAATGAGATGTGGCCACCCCTTGGTAGCTTAAATATAATATCATGTGTTAATTATTTATTTATCATAAGAGACAGAAAACATGGTCAAAGTTACCTTACATTCAAGCCTCTGGAGATCATAATTCTTAATATTTCTTTGATTTTTAGTAAGAAAATTCCCAAGCACGAGTTTGATAGCAGTATATTTAGACCATCTTGCCTCAGGGCTTCAGAGATAGTTCCCACTTGTTTGAACAGCTCTTAGTTCAAGACCTGAAAGACTTAAAGTTTGAAAGGGAGACCTATTATAATACATACATGACTCCTCATTTGTAGTCCCACCAAGGAGTTATCTAGTAAAAACAGCATTAAAACTCTGAATTTTCTACCAAAATGGAGATTTTAAGTTGTCCCACCATAATACTCAAATTTCTCAATGAAAGGTATCATATGAAAGGACATATCTGGGATACGTTTTAACATTAGGACAACGACAAACATCCTCAAGAGGAATAGAGGCAAAAGACCAGAAACTAAGTCCTTGAAATGGACTGCAGCCATTCAAGGGGCTCCACGGCCTTAAACTGGGCCTGAATATAGGCCCTAGCATGAGGAGATCCAGCCTTAATTAAGGATCTGTTTTTGTAGCTAAAACCTAGGAATGCACTCCAGTGTTGGGCCAGGAAAATCAATAAGTTGCTTCCCTTTTCAAGTGACTAGATAGAGTGATCCAGAGCTGGATTGCCTGACTGTAAGGAAAAGCTACTACCGCACTCACAGTTTAGGAAGCTTCTACAATAAGCCTGAGATCAAAAGTTTTTAGCTCTCACCTCTTACAGGTTAAGGTTCTATCAGAGCTAAAGGGAATTTGTGAATGAATTGAGAAAGTCTCACTAAATATCAGCCCATTCTTATTGAAAACTCAAATGTCTTTCTCCAGGCTTGGACTGCTATAAACCCAGCCATACTCTTTCCAGTCAAATAAATAAAACATGAGTGTGAACATACCATCACCCAAAATTATGGGACCTCCCCAGGTGTGATAGATCAGCCATTGACAAGGAAGGTTAGCACACGGTTCATGAATGGCATTAGATTCACAAAGGATGGCATTAGGAGGGCAGATTACACCCTAGCCCTGACTAGATCATTGAAGTAATAGGACTCTCTTCTGGGGCTTCTGTGAAAATGGAAGAATATATTGCTCTCACTCAGACTCTCCTACCTGCCCAGGAAAAAAGGGTCGGTATATATACACTGATTTCCAAATATGTCTTTCTGGTCTCACATGCACATACATCCATCTGGAAAGAGAGTATTTTTAAATAGATGTCAGTCTCCAATAAAATATGGACCAGAGGTCTTGCAACTTCCTAGAGGCAGTAAATCTCCAAAGGGATGTTGCAATTGTTCATTGCTGAGAACATCAAGCCTCCCTGGGCCCTGTTTCCTAGCATAATTCTAAGGCAAATTCTGCTGATATACAGGCCACTCTCCCATATAAATCCAATCAATCAAAATCTCTATCCATGGTACCACTTCGGGACCTTTATTTAGACTCAGGACACTCTGCAGAAGAACGTGAAAGATTTTACAACATAAAGGAGTTCAAACGAGTCAGTGTTAGTATGTAGGGCCACAACTCTTCTTGTCATAATGAATGCAGTGAAGTCATTAAGTCCCAATATGATCCCTTCCACTTAGGATGAGATGACACCATCAATTTTGCTCATAGGATAATTATAAAGCCCATAGTCCATATTTCTGCAACCCAGTTTTTTAATTTGAATTCTTTATTGGTATATTTTATATACAGCTCACAATCACAGTCAACACTGCACTCGGGAATTTGTACCACAATATGACACAAGTTAATTAACATTTTTACCCATATCCCTACCCACTCACAAACCCCTACCCCTTATATACATGTTATTTCATTTTCCTTTCAAATCATATTTATTCTTTCCCCTCATTATATCCCCCTACCATATTCCCTTTGAATATTTCCTATTTTACAAAATCTACCATACATTCTAAAACTCATTTACATCTATAGTTCTCATACCAGAGAAAGGATATAGTATTTACATATGTGTGATCTATTTATTTCACTTATTAGTGTGTCCTAAAGGTTTGTCCATTTGCACATAAATGAATGAAACTTGTCATTCTTTACGGCAGAGAAATACTCCATTTTATAAAAAAGAAAACCCTACATCTTCCTTATCCAGTCTCCAGTTGATGGGCATTTGGGTTGTTTCCAAGATTGAGCTATCACAATCTGAGCTGCGATGAACAAGGGTGTACATGTGTCTTTCCAATGCAGTTTTTTTAAAGATTCTTTTGGGTATATTCCTAGCAGGGGAATAGCAGGGTCAAATGGGACCCCTAGTCCTAGTTTTCTAAGGAACCTCCACACAGATTCTCACAATGGTTGCACAAGTCTACAATCCCACCAACAGTGGAGAAGGGTTCCTTTCTCCCTGCAGCCTCGCCAGCATTTATTGCTGTTTTATTTCACAATAGCAGCCATTCTTTGTGGTGCAACCCAGTTTTTAAGACATAACACTGTGTGTCTCCCCTCCATTATCAACAGACTCCTCCTCCATTGTGTGAACAGATACAAAATTATGAGTCCCTCCCTGAAGAAGATTAGCAAATAGATTTCACCCATACACCTATGTGTAAGAGATACACATGCCTCCTTATATGTGCTGATACCTATATTGGATGGAGAGAGGGCTTCCCTAGTCACTCCCCTCCAACCACTTGTGCTCAGCTAGCGCTCTAGCATCATTCTATATAACTCTTGAGTACTTGCTCCCCCCCTGTTTTTTCCTTCTCTCTCCACTCCTGAGACTGGAATCCTGATTTGCTTGTTTGGCATACAGTGCTCTTTATCAGTCTTCCCGACACCATTTCTCTGTTCCTGACTTTCAAGGATCACAATTACTTTGCCCTTACCGTTGGCTGTACAGTTTGCAGTCCTGCAGTTGTGATGCACAGGAGCTTAGAATCTATCTTTCGGATCCACTGGGCAGTAACAACGACACCACTGATCTTTTTATACTCGGTAGAGTGACCAGAAAAGAAAATATTTTCCATATACATTAATCAGAAATATAATATCCAATAGCTATAACCTAATGGAAGAGGCATTTAATTTGGCTCAAGTTTTCATGAAATTTTTACTTGAAGGCGGAAAAAAAATCTGAAGGGCATGGCAGAGCTAAACTGCTTAGCTCATGTTGGCCCAGAAAACACAGGTGAGGAAACTACCAGAGAAGGAAGAGTGAAGTGCTGTATATAGTGCTCAGGGCCATGCCTCCACAACCCACCTCCAACAAGGTGCTTTTCTAACTTGCTATAATTTCTTAATCCTGTTCAGTTGATCAGGATAAAATGAGGCTGAACAATAGTTTAAGAAGCTTTAATGGTCGTACATTAGTTGCAGAGTTAGTCTAGAGAATTTTTTCACCTATTTTTAATACTGATCTGATCTTTTGGTTTACTTTAACTTAAATTTTAGCAGTCTATGTTTGGAATGAATATTATTTTATATTCATTTTGGAAAATATACAAACACATTTTATCTTAATCAATTGTACTTCTCTTTCCTCCCATATTATCTTCCTCCAACTTTGAATCTTTTCTATGAATTTACATTGAGCGTACTGTAGTACATTTATAAAAAGTAGGTTATGGCTGCAAAGTTGAGAGATATTTCTTCCAGGTAATCTACGCATAAAAGAATAACAAAGGAACTGCCTTCTTCAGGCTGCTTCCACTCAACAGGGCAGAGACAGAGAGAGAAAGAGAGTGTGAGAGAGAGAGAGACAGAGAGAGACAGAAAGAGAGAGAGAGAAGAGAGTGAAAGTATTCACGAAATACACTTGTGCACACGTGCATAAATGCTTACACAATTCCCATTGTACAATTCCAGAAATATAAAGTTGAGTGGGTAAAATTGAGATAAAATGACAAAAAGAAGAACAATGCTTATTTTTTTTTACTGGAAGGAAATAACACTAAGCAAGGTGAATTTTATGGAAGGATAGAAATTTCTGTACCTTGTTTCAGATAATTTTACAGTATGTATATAAAAGTATCAACTATTAGACCTCATAAACACTGAAGAAATACATTTCATTATATAAAGTTATACTTCAGTGAAAAGTCAAACTATGTTTTTTCTTTGAAAATTTATTTAAAGCCCTGTTATGAATATTAGATATTATCAAGTATAGATTCTCCATTTCTATCTTTAAAGTTTACCTCCCCCAGATATATTTTATTATTTTTTATATTTTTATTTTTTTGAGACTGGGTCTCACTTTGTAGTTGAGACTGACCCTGAGCTCACTATGTCCCCCAGGCAAGCCTCAAACTCAGCAATTCTCCTGCCTCTGCCTCCTGAGTGCTGGGATGACAGGTGTGAGCCACCACCCCCAGGCCTAGATATATTTTACACAATTGCTTTTTATTCTTCACTTTCATCCTCTTGTGCAACACCCATTCCATGAAATAAGTTGGCTGTATCTGTTTTCACCATTTCCACAGACCTAGAACATTGACTCATAGGAGTACATGCACAATAAATATTTATTGAATAAGTGTATGAGTGAAAAATAAATTGAATTGTATTACAATCAATAAATTACAATGGATACATACTATTATTCACAGATTGCCCCAAGAATAGGAGCAACTGGAAATGCTTTAAACAAGACCCATGCTTTCATCTTTTAGTGGTACACGCAGGATTGTACATGCAACACTTTTTTCCTGGTATAAATGTCTGAAATTTTCAAGTATCATTTCTGACTGGCATAATTGCTAAGCATCTCTCTGCCATATACAACTAGATAATTCTTCTACTGTCATTGAACCTCAGCTCCTGAATCCACGCAACTTCTATCATTTAATCTCATATACATACCCTAGACTTCATCAAAACAAGGAACTGTATCCTGTCCATACTCCATTTCATCGCGTCCCCTGTCCCTGCATACCTCTCCTGGTTACCTCCTGCACTTCCTCAGTTCCAACCACCTGGTCTCCATACTGCTTCCTTCCCAATGAATTCTACTTACTAACCTACAATCTGACTTTATTGTACTGTTTGTTCTTTTCTTAGGACAGTTTATTCCATCCCAGGATAAATAAAAAATCACCTCATCACACATAATTTACATCCTTTTTCTATTTCTGTACTAATAGTCCCTCTATCACTTTTGTGAAAAAATTATGATGTTAGACAAGCCTATATCTCTCCCTAAAAAAGTATCTCAAAACATAGCAAGAAAAATATCAAAGCGATTAGACTCACATGAAATTCATGCTTATTAATCTTAAGCGAGATTTTATTAGTTCCAAATAATTGTAGTGAGTTTATGCCATTTTTCTGGAATGCCTGTATAATTTCACAATGTTTCTTCCCTCTTCAAAACTTCAAAGGCTTCTTTCCTCATCCTCATGTTCAGTCATTCACCTTATTGATGTGATCAGAATGGGGTTTCATGGACCCCACATGAAATCACCCGGAGACTTGCATTTATGTCTTTGTGCCTTCTGATCATAAAGAAGAAACATGTACTGGTCTTCACGCACTTCACGCACAGGTCGTTGAGCACTGTCGTCTTCTCTGCCTACTTCTCCTCCAGTACATGGACCTATGTCTTGTGTGAATTGTGGATACGCGGGGATTACACACATAGACAGATTGAAAAGGGAGAGTCAGGGATTCCTGATACATATCATACGGAAATATCTCCTTCACTTTAGACCTGTGTGGCCTTCACAGCATCTTCACTTGAGCATATAACAAATTTCTTACCATGTGCAAAAGTGATCTGCTGATTTCCCATCAAAACTGCTCCCAAAATGATTTTTCTTACCTAATTCACAGCAAATTTCCTTTTAAACACTTAACCATAACAGTTTTCATTTACTTTTGACTTGCCTATGTTTCTCCATCTTAGTAGACCTGTCAGGAAAAACTGGTGTGATGATGTGGAATTGTATCTGTGCTCCCTCCTCCCAAGCATGTGTAAATCATGATTCATAGTTCATCATAATCTGACCTTATTTGGAAATAGAATAAAAGTTTTGATTTAATTAGTTAAAATTAGGCTTTACTGGATGAAAGTTGGCTGTTATTCTAATGTGAGTGGCATTCTCGTAAGAAGAGTAATATATGAAACTACAGAAAAGCAGACAATAAAACATACTGATGAAAGCAGAGATAAGAGTTTCATAACCACAAGCCAAAATTGCAAAGATTGCTAGAATTAAGAAGGGAAGGCTTAATCCTCCGCACACTTAGGAAGGTGCATGGACATCCAGGTACCCTGAGTTTCGATTTCTGGATTCCAGAAAAAAAAGAAAGAAAGAAAGAAAGAAAGAAAGAAAGAAAGAAAGAAAGAAAGAAAGAAAGAAAGAAAGAAAGAAAGAAAGAAAGAAAGAAAGAAAGAAAGAAAGAAAGAAAGAAAGAAAGAAAGAAAGAAAGAAAGAAAGAAAGAAAGAAAGAAAGAAA
>PVIC010003721.1:45749-67382 GCA_004025085.1 Thryonomys swinderianus | reverse complement strand
GCTGGCCCTGAGCTCACTGTGGTGCCCAGGCAAGCCGCCGCGAACTCAGCAATCCTCCTGTCTCTGCCTCCCGAGTGCTGGGATGACAGGCGTGAGCCACCACGCCCGGCATTGTGGTATGCAGCGTTGATTGCTGGTGGGCGTGAGTCTCCACGCCCAGCATTATATGTGGTTTCCAGGGATCGAACTCAGGACCTTGTGCTTGCGAGGCAGGCGCCGGAACCACTGAGCTAACCCTCTGGCCCAACTTTTCTTTCTTGAGGTGGGCCTCAAACTCACTATGTGTCCTCAAACTCAGGGAGATGCTCTTGCCTTAACTTTCTAAGTGCTAGAATTACAGGTGTGCATCACCATGCTTGGTGCCCCTCTAACTTTGGCTATTAGGTATTTTGACTCAGCAGCAACAAAAGTAACTAACACAGAAATTTAGTATAAGAGAAATGGCATCACTGCTGTCATTATCTGGCCATGTGGCTCAAGGGCCTTTGGAAGTGACTTGTGGAAAGGAAAAGAGTTAGGAAAGATTCAGAGATGTCAGCTGAAAAAGTAGAGCTGGTGGAATGCCTTCAGCTGTTCAGTATGGGAGATTCAGAGCTCAGAAGACCAGAAAGCCAGTAAAGATCAGATTCAGGAGGTTTCTGCTGGGAAGAATGACTAAAATGGCTGTTAAGACTCTAGAGAATGAATGTTACAGCTTGGCACAAAGTTTGCATTTTGCTCACATCCAGGGACTCTGCCTGAGATTGCATAAATTTCAAGCCAATCTAATGTTGAAGCAGTGGCATAGCTACTCTTAGCCCAATCTATGTTGAGAATCAAGAGCAAAAAACAAGCAGAAAAAATAAAATGTTTGGAGTTTTGGCCAGTAATGTTTTGGCCTGCCAAGATAAAGCAGAGATCTTGATTGCTGAAAAGGGAATAAAAAAGCTGGCCTGAGGACATTGCAGGAAACATCAGGACCCATGTTTTGTAGCCTCAGAGTTATAAAGGATGAAGAATTTACTTTGAGAAGAAATCCCTAGCGAATTATGTTTCAAATGGTGGTAGCCTAGAGAATTAGTTCCTCAGAATTGGATTCAGAGTGCTCAGCATTCCAAGCACTCAACTCCTACGGCCAAGAGGGAAGACTGGCCAATACTGCTCCACCTTGGCATCATTCACGTGGCACTGGCTTTAAATCCATGCAGAATGAAGAGTTGTGAGGTCAGGATTTCAATTTCAATCCATCCAGATTTCAGAAGGCCTGTGAGGCCAAGCAGTGTACTCCTCAGAGGGCAGTGTGTGAAGCTGTGAATGTGAAGCCAATGGTACAGTGAAGACCTTACAAGTTTGGAGAAGCCAAGAGTGTAGATCACCTGAGGAAAGCTGTAAGGAGGGAGCAAAACCACCAGAAGTGTCATGGGGCAGAGCCACTCAAGCTATTTGGAGCTCACATTTGACACAGGTTGCCTCATATGCTGCACATAAAACTATAGGACTGAAATGTTTTTTCTGTTTGATTTTGGACTTGCCTTGGTCCCATTCTTTTGTATTCTCTGATTTATAGGTTGGAATGGAAACGCCTATATTGTGTCACGGAAGATTCTAAGTGTTTAACTTTCTTTTTTTTTTTTTTTTCTTCCAGTAGCGGGATCGAACTTGGGCCCTTCTGCTTCCAAAGTAGGCGGGGAACCACGTGAGCTAAATTCCTGGCCCTTTCTTTTCATTTTTTAAAAAATTTAATAAAAGGGCATATTTATTTATGTTTACAAACAAGTTTCAAAAACAAAAGGAAAACATGTATGCTTCCACTTACTAACCTTTTTAAAAATGCCAACAGCCCTCATGCTGTATGAAGGTCTCGAAGGATTAGAAAAATCAATACAGTTCACCAAGACATCACTGAACTAACATAGTTAGACAAAAACAAAAAAGGACTAAATTCTCTGGTCGTTTGATAGTTTGATTTAATTTGATTTGCCTGAAATAACAAAAGCATTTCAAGCATCTTTCATTATGTAGTTGATGTCCTGCATTAAACAATCTACTAAATTCTGAACAAAGGTTATTAGCAAGTTTTCAAAAATTTTAAAAATTAAACAGTTGTTTCAAAACCATTAAGTAGTAAATGTATTTAAGAAACTAATCAGGACAAATGCCATAACTTCATTAGAACACCACTGCTCATGTTTTTTTGTTTTCTTTTCTTTTTTTAAACAAAGCATTAGTGTTATCTATTTGGCTATTAGTATTAGCAATTTATCTACAATATTTAACAAGGTAAATTGTAGGCAAAAATTTAGTACAGTTTCAATAAAAACACCCCTTTTTTTCCTGAAAATACAGCATTATTTGAAGGACTAATTTTTCTGTGCATCAGTTATAAGGAAGCTTCCCATCTATGAACAGGAACAAAAAAAGTATCTACAAACCTTTGTAAACAGATCTTTATCATTTAAAAACATAAATAATCCAAATTATTAACAGCCAACAGCAGAAATGAAAGTATCAATCAATGATCCAGGGCTCTTTGTCTGGCCCAGCGTTACTCCTCCCTTTCTCCCATCAAGGTCTGATAAACTAAAGCTCTGCTAAGACACTGTTTAGGACCATTCCTGGGAACTACTGATGATCCTTGGGTCACTTACACTGAGTTACTGTTTATCTGTCAGTTCATTTCCCCCCCCCCCAAAAAAAGCACCCTCAGTCTGGCAGAAAGCTTTGCTTTTTTTTTTTTTAAAGTAAATCTACATTCATACAAGTGTCTTCTGTTGAAGTCCAAAGACAAGAATACTATCTTATCCATCACAATATGTGAAAAGACTCAGTTTCAATTTGTTTCTTTACAATGCAGCTAGTGTGTTAACGTTCAGCTTACAATCAGAGTGATGCTTCCAAACTATGTAGTGGGCTTCCTGGGGATGAAGAGGTAGCAGACTTGTTCATTTCTATTGTAAGGTGAATTCCGCTGTCAACAGCATTGTTATTTTTGTTGGGAGAGGGTGGAGGACTGGAGTTACATTTTGTAGGAACGTCATCTTCTGCATCAGTGTCATCAATGAGGGGGATATGAGGCTCTGAATCTTCTATCCTAAACTCAGGATGTGTCATAAAGTTGTGAATCGAACTTCTTGATTCTGGTTTTTCTAACCCTTCATATAGAGAACTACGAAATGCATTCACCACTCGAATCTGAGTCTGGATTCTGTTCAGACCTCTAAATCACAAGATCTGGCTGCGCTGCAGCTCCTTTTCGGCATGATCTATCTCTTCAACATCCCCTGCTAATTCTTCCTCAGGTATTTCTTCCTTTTGTGTCCCATGACCAGCTTCTTTCAGGAATTTTAAACGGCTAGTTGGAATTGTTGAAATAAGTTGGCCCCAGAGTAATGTCCCCATTCCTAGGAATATTGACCATAGCCACTGTTCCACTGAAAGCTCTGAACAACTGAAAGGCTTTCCACCAAACTGCACAATTATTATCTGTACCACAAAAGTGCCTAGAACAACTGAGCAGAAGATGGCATTATTAAAGATTCCTTCAAACACATTTCTTTCACCATGGATTTTCTGGGCATTTATTTCATTGAAAAGTTGTATCAGCATAAAGGTATTAAAAACAATAGTATAACGTTCTGAAGGAGGAGCATGCAAAGGAGCATTTCTTCCACTATCAATATCAAAAAACTTTTCTCCAGCAAATAACAGTGTAAAAACTACTACGAGTTGATACAATACATGACCCAAAATATTCTTTATCATTGTGCGTGAAATGAGAGGCTTATTTCTACTATATGGTTCCGAAGCAAGAGACTCAGTGGGTGGTTCCGATGCCAGAGCCAGAGAAGCGAGTGTGTCCATTATGAGGTTTACCCACAGCATCCGCACAGCTTTAAGCGGTGAATCTTGAGTAATACAAGCACCTGTGAAAGCAACAATCACGGCTATGACATTAACAGTAGAGTTGAAACTGCAGAAACTTGGAGATGCTGTCGTAGACATTGCGGCCCCACATAACTGCCTTAACAATGCTTGTGAAGTTGTCATCTGTGAGGATGATATGAGAAGCTTCTTTAGCCACATCAGTTCCAGCAATACCCATTGCAAACCCATCTGCTTTCTTTAGCGCTGGGCCATCATTTGTACCATCACCAGTTACAGCTACAACTTGGCGTTGTTCTGAGACAGTGCTGTCAATTATACCTTTGACCAGTGTGTGCTTGTCAGTCAGAGATGATCTTGCAAGTACTCAAAGCTTTGGCCAGATTTTGTCTATCCACTCTTGTTCAATCTCTCCTTTTTCATTTCGTATTCTTCTGTTAAAATCTTTACCTTCTAGGCACAGAAAATCTTCCCCAGGATGTAAGATACCACACTTTGTAGCAATAGCCTGAGCAGTATTAATATTATCACCAGTGACCATTTGCACAGTAATTCCAGCCCGCTGACATTTCTTCATTGCATCTGGTACCTCAGGTCTCACAGGGTCTTCAATCCCCACAACAGCAATGCATGTAAGGCCAGTGACAATATCATTTTCATTATCCCACTCTGGTTCTGGTTCTCCTGCTGGGAAATCTCTGAATGCAAGACATACAGTTCTCAAGCCTTCTGATGCCATCGGTTCAATCACAGTTTTCATAATATCATCATGGTCCCTTGGTCTGAATACTTTTGCCTCACCATCAGCACTCAAGATTTTTTTTTTTTGCTTTTTGGAGACAGGGTCTCGCTTTGTAGTTCAGGCTGGCCCTGAGCTCACTATGGTGCCCAGGCAAGCCGCCGCAAACTCAGCAATCCTCCTGTCTCTGCCTCCCGAGTGCTGGGATTACAGGTGTGAGCCACCACGCCCAGCATTATATGTGGTAACCGGGGATCGAACTCAGGTCCTTACGCTTGCAAGGCAGGCGCCGGAACCACTGAGCTAACCCTCCGGCCCAACACTCAAGATTTTGAAACACTTTTTCAGAATTATCTCAGAGGCACCCTTGCTGAATATTCGATAACTTCCATCTGAGTTTTTCAGGACAGTACTCATGGACTTCTGAACAGAATTGAAGGTGTAGACTTTGTACAGTGCTTCTTCTGGTATTTCATTTCTCACATCCTGATAATCACATCTTAAATCCAAAAGAAATCCCAACAAGGCACATTCAGTTTTATTACCAACATGAAGAGGTAATCCACCCTCTTTCTCTGGTGGCAATATTTTTGTTGTATAAGCACAGTTTACAGAATTCCTGTCACAAGATAGGACAAAATATTTGGTGGAATAGCTTCTGGTTCAGGAACCTTTTTATAATGTTTTTCATTTATGTAAGCTTGAACAACTGTCATTTGGTTCGTCAATGTTCCTGTCTTATCTGAACAAATGGTTGTAGCATTTCCCATGGTTTCTCAAGCATCCAGATGCCTTACTAAGTTATTATCTTTCATCATTTTCTTGACTGAATAAACCAGTGAAATAGTGACAGCAAGTGGAAGATCTTCTGGCACTACAACCACTAAAACTGTCACTCCGATAATGAAGAACTTCACAAAATATTGTATGTAGATCTGTGCACTGTGCAAGCTATGGTCTCTTCTGAACCCAGAAGATATCAATTACAAAATATAATACTAGAATGATAACTGTGATGGCAGACATTAACAGACCTGCTTTGCCAATTGAACAGCCAGTTTTGTTAGTTTCCCTTGTAAAACAGATTTTTCCTTTTTTGGCAAATTTGCTTTCTTTTTGTCTTTCTCATCACCATCTCCACCATCTTCACTCTTCAAGGGCTGCATTTCCATGGCTGCACCATCCTGAGCTTTTGCTCTGTTGCGATACTCAATAGCTCCATCTTCTTATTTTTCTTTTCCTTTTTCTTCTCATCTTTCTCCTCTTCCTTTCACCTCCAGCTCCAAGTAATGTAAAGATAATTCCAGTTTGAGAATTTACACCTACAGCAGTGACGACCATTCTTCCAGAACCTTCCATTACATGAGTACCTGACAAAAGTAAGGGATCCTTATCTAAAGACTTTTTAACATGATCAGATTCACCAGTCAATGAGCTTTCATCAATTTTAAGATCATTGCCTTGAATAAGTATACCATGAGCGGGCAGAAGATCACCGTATTTTACTTGAGCAATATCTCCCACAGTAATGTCGGCGACGGGGATCTGAATGACCTGCCCACCCTGATGACGGTCAACTTCTGTTCTTGCTCAATTCGACTTTGCAAACCCCTGAACTGTTTCTCCTTGCTCCAGTCATTGAAAGCGGTTACTAATACCACACACACCCCTGACAACAGGATGGCAGCTCCTTCAATCCAGCCTGTTTCGCCTTCACCTTCCTCTTCCCTGACAGAAACTTCTCTGCAAAGTGCAGAATTTCCTTCTGGAGGTTGGCAAAAAAGAAAGGCCCAATGATACTATAGCTGCAATTTCTAATATAATTAAAGTGACATCTTGTAATGCTTCCCATACTAAAAGAAAAGTTTTTGGCTTTTTAGGAGGTATAAAGTTCTTTCCAAACACTGCTTCTCTTCTAAGTCTGCAGGGTTTCCACTTAAACCTTCATTGGGAGATGTTTTCAACTTGGTACAAATTCCATAGACATCTCCATAGCTTTCCTGTATTTTTCGTAATGTATCTGTGGACCTGAGCTCCATAAGAGCCCACAGCTCTGCGAGTGTAATTCCAAAGTCTCCATCATGATTAGCTTCTTTCAAAGAGTTTTTCACACCACTATATACAACTGAGTTGTTTGCCTTGTCGCCCATTACAGATATAATTTAAGAGGAAAATGTTTCCCAAAAATTCTAATTTTCACTTGATATATTTCCAAGATGAAAATCTTTCACATATGAAAATTTGTCTTAAACCAAACACTCATTGTATGACTTTGTAAAGCAGCATCAGCAGCATTTCCCAGAGAAATATCTTGACCTTTGGCCCATGACTTGTTTCTTCATATCAATCACGAGATGTACACATCTAAATGTTCAAAATATCAGTGTAGTTGAAATAAATCTGCTTCAAAATTAATTTCATTTTAAAATGCACTTCAGTTGGGTGTGGCAGTGCACTCCTGTAATGTCAGCACTTGGAAGGCTGAGGCTGGAGGATCATTGACAGTTTAAGCGTGGCCTAGGCTACACAGTGAGTTCAAGGCCAGTCCTTGAGGAGACCCCTCGCCGGGCAGCGGAACCATTTTCCGAGGGGCAAGGACGGGGAGGCACAGGGAGGCACAGGGGGCTCGGCTGCCACGCGGAGGCGCGGGTGTACCTCGGGGAGGACGTGGCCACGGCGGGGCTCCGGACTCACGCTGCATCGCGAGGAGACAGCGGACGAGGAGGCGGCGCCCGGCAGACCCCGCCCCGAGCTGCCAACGCCGTCCCCGCAGGGCCCGCCTCCCGGTTCGCAGAGCGCTCAGGGCACCACGCTCCACAAGGGCAGCTCGCCCGCCTTGCGCCACCGTCTGCAATGGCCGGCCGGGCGGGCCTTTCTTTTCATTTTTATAAGGGGTTGCAGGTAAGAGTTTGCCGTAAGTCTCAGAGGAGACTTGGGATGTGAACTTTTCAGTAGTGCCAAAACTGTTAGGATTCTGTTAACTCTTGAAGACAGACTAAATTTTTTTTTAGGGTTTTTTTGTTTGTTTTGAGACAAGGTCTTGCTTTGTAGTTCAGGCTGATCCTGAACTCACTATGTAGCCCAGGCTAGCCTTAAACTTGCAGCAGTCCTCCTGTCTCTGCCTCTGGAGTGCTGGGATTACAAGTGTGAGCCACCACAGCCAGCCTAAAATGCTTATTTTATATAAAGAGATATGAATGAGTCTGTGGGGCACCAGGGGTGGAATGTTATAGTTTGTGTTTAGACGTTCCCCAAAGCCTCACGCTTTTCCGGAGGTGGTTGAATTTAATGCGTGATTGATTCATGGTGGGTATAGGCCCACCAGCACTGGGACTAAGGGCACGAGTGCTACTGGCTCTAAGTAGTCTGAATAAAATAAAAGGGTCAGGAAGACACTGTTTAGTGCTCTTGCTGCTTTCACTGTTTTCTTGCCAATTGCTCTGCCACCCTGTCTTGGAGCCAGCTGATTATGGACTGAAACTTCTAGGAACCGTAAGCCAAATAAATCTTTTCCCCTTTAACGCTGGATGTCAGATAATTTGTCTCAGCAACAAGAAAAAGCAGCTAAAACAGTGTGAGACACAAATTCAATTCTTTCCCCCAAATGTCTATTCATTTGTCCCTAGTTACAAACCAATCATTTCCAATAATTTGAAATAACTTTAATACACTCAAATTTTTTGCCACTTTTTCAGTTTTTAGTGAGTTACTGTCAAGAATTTAATGATAAATTAACAATTCTTATTAACAAAAATGTATGTTTCATATAAATGTAAATTTATATAAATGTATAGTGAAGTAAAATATAACAATTATCATTTTATATAGGTGAACTTTATATTCATAGTTTCTTTCATAGGTTGGGAAAAAAACTACACACAAGACTTGACAAATAAAGAAATTGAGAAGGCAGTATCCAGTTTTGGCACTTGTCACAGAAGACAGCTCCTCCTCCATCCATAACATAGGTTCTTCCTTTAATGTTGAGGGAATTCCCCACTCTGGTCTTAAGTCCACTGATGTTTGACTCTCTGGTCCAACAGCCAAAATCATCCTTCCATCTTCCTACATCCCTTCTAAGGTGAACATTTTTGTGTATTCACCTTTGTGTTCATCTATCAAACTACTTGCGTGGATTTATTATGTTCACTTTCCTTCTCACAAATTTAGAACTACTTTTCGATTAGCAATCCTAAATTCTGGATGCAAAGTTTTCTCAACCAGGATTACATAGACAGAAACTCTTCAGGACAGTATCTGCCCACTTTTTAATCCAGATATAAGGGATTCTCTTTGTGTCTGTTTCTCTGTCTCTCTCTCCATCTGTCTCCCTGTCTCTCTCCTTCTAGCCCTCTCTTTCTCTTTCCCACTCTCTGAAAGAGAAAGGTTTATTAAACCACTACAAAAGCTAACCAGAAAATGAAAGGACCGAAAACAAGATCACTTTTTTGCCACCTACCAATAGCAGGTCTAGGCAGCAGTTAGAATCTGTCCAGACATAATGAATTTTTAAAATAGTACCATAGAATATAGAAACTATTATTGCCTTCTATTTGGTAAAACTTAAAAGGACAGTGACAAAAAAGGCTGTCTAACTAAGTTATTCTCCACCAACATACATACTCATCCACTCTATCTCTTGGCTGTTTATCCCATGAACATTTCACATTCAAATCATTATGTTTTTTTCTCTGCTTCAAATTGTTCAATCAGAATAATCTCTTCTCCCAAAAGATGAAAGATTTTTTTTCCAGTTTTTCCTCAGTGTTTCTGATCACTATTGCAAAGCCTCTGCTGGTCCTACTGCTGCCTCAGATACCTGCAGGTCACCATAATCTGCACCACATTCAACATCCCTGGCTGATCATGTAGTCTCCTTCTGCCTGCCCAAGGTACCTAGGGCTGCCAGGCGAGGTAAATGAACTTAGATGTCCCATTTTGATCCACTCATCTATTTTATTCATATTCTAAGAGCTCAATGTTTTAACTACTGCATTTTATAATTAGGTTTTACTCTGGTAGTCTTCTAGTACTATCCCCCAGAATATTTTTGGATTTTCTTGTTTTTAAACTAAGTGTATGGGGCCAAGGATTTAGCTCAGTGGTTCAGGAGTCTGCCTGGGAAGCCCAAGGTCCCAAGGAATACCACGTATCACAGTCCTCAGTATGGTGGCTCATGCCTGTAATCCCAGCACTCAGGAGACAGAGGCAGGAGGACTGCTGAGAGTTCAAGGCCAACCTGAACTACAAAGCAAGACTCTGTCTCAAAAACTAAAACAAACAAAGTGTAAATTTTTAGCTTATCTTCTCTCATCAAGTAGAAAGACAAAAATTTATCTGTCACTAAGGAGGGAAAAATGCTTTCAATTCAATGAAACACTACTAAAAAGGAATGTCTTAAGGAGATATCCCTGATGGATCATATTCAAAATGTCATATTTTCATCAGGATCTGATTTAGATAACAAGAGCTTGGTTCCAACAGTGATGCTGTGATGAGATGAAATTTCAGAGGGTCCTGGAAAAGTCTGTGAAGGTATCTGTAGTTGGGAGGGATGTCAGTTGTAGCTGGAAGGCTCAATGAAAATTGAAACATTTCTGTAATTCTTTTTATTTTTATTTTTTTTGTGGGATTGAACTTGGCTCATTGTGCTTCCACGGTAGGCATGGTACCACTTGAGCTAAATGCCCAGCCCTGTAATTCTTTTGTAGTAGGGGTCAAACTCAGGACTTTGTGCTTGCAAGGCAGGTGTTAGAAACACTGAGCTAAATTTCTGGCCCCAACAACATTTCTGTACCAAATGCTCTTTCAAAAACTTTCCACTCCTCTCTAAAATTAGTTCTGTGTACCCTTCTATTAAACAAGGTTTTGAGCCAGGTGTGGTGGTGTACATCTGTAATCTCAGCAGTCAGGAGGATGGGGCAAGAGGATTACCTCCTGCCTGGGGTACATAATGATTTCAAGAGTATCCTGAACTAGACAGTGAGGTTTTGTCTTAAAAAAAAGAAAAAGCCAAAACCAAGACTTTGTTAATAATTCACTAACACAAAGCAGTAAAAGTGATGCTGTGTGCCTTCTGGGGCCAAGACACAAAGGGAAAATGGTTTCTGTCTGGGTCTGCCTCTCATCACATATGCTCTTGGAACCCACCTGTCAGAAAGCCCAGACACATGCAGATGCCAAATGTGGACTTCCAGCCAACAGTCACTGCTGAACTGTCAGCTATAGTCAGTATAAACTGCAAGGCATGACAGTAAGGAAGAGTTGGAGGTAACACTAGCCCCAGCCAAAGGCTGACAGTGAACTCACACGGGCCAATAAATTAAGAGTTGCCCACTTGAACCAAGCAACCCCAGAACTCAGTGAGGCAATTAGTAATACTGCTTTACTCTAAGGTCACAGAGCCTTGTTAGCTATCAAAATAGTGTCTTTATCTCGGATTTAAACACTCTCCACAGACTTAAATCAGATGTAACTGCTACCTTTTTGAAAAGTCGTTGCAGGAGAGAGACAGAGACAGTATGGATATGTGACATTTTTATCTAGTCATCTGATTATGGTCATTTGGATTATCTACCACTAGGCTATTGTAAAAGTGCTACTATGAACTTCATCTAAAAGTTTTTATTTCTTTATGGGGGGAGGGATTTCAGGATCACAGTTAATTCTATATTTAAATTTTAGAAGAACTGCCAAATTGTTTTCCATAACAGCTGCACCATTCCACATTCCCATCAACGTCTGAGAGTTCAAATTTCTCTTATGTCCTCATCAACACTTGTTATCTTCTGTTTTTAATCACAAGTATCCTAATGAATGTGAACTGAGTATCTCTTTGTAGTTCTGATTTACATTTCTTTAATGTTGAGAGTCTGTCCATGTGATTCGTGGCCACTTTTAAGCCTTTTTTTTTTTTGAGACAGGGTCTCACTTTGTAGTTCAGGCTGGCCCTGAGCTCACTATGTAGCCTAGGCAAGCCTCCAACTGAGCAATCCTCCTGCCTCTGCCTCCCAAGTTTCCAAGTACTGGGATTACAGGCGTGAGACACCATACCCGGCAATGTGGTATGTGGTATTGATGCTGGTGGGCCTGAGTTACCAAGCCCAGCATTGTATGTGGTCACCAGGATCTATCTCAGGACCTTGCACTTGCAAGGCAGGTGCCGGAACCACTGAGCTAAATCTTCAGCCCTTTTAAGCCTTTTTTTTGAGTTGTCTTTTTCTTGTGAGGTGTAGAAAATTTTTACATATTCTGGATACTAGACCCTTGTGAGATATATTATTTGAAAATACTTTCTCTCATCCTTTTCATTCTTTTGAATGTCCTTTGATCCATAAGTCTTTTAAATTTTGATGAAGTTTTATCTCTCATTGGTGAGAGATATGGTGCCACATATAAGTTATTACCAAATACCTTCAGAGTTCTCTCAACACCATTGTATCTCTGAGTTGTATACAACCTAAATATCCAACGTTAATGCAAAATATACTATCCACTTAATTCTGGAATCATTTTTTACTAATAATGACCTAATAAGGACAATATTGTTTCAAAACAATTTGCCTTGACATATACTCTTGCAATAGATGTTATAAGGTTAGTGCTGTTGTTTCTAAAATGCAGAAGCATAATTTTAACAAGCAAAAAGAACATGAAAAAAACATAAAATTCCCAAGTAATGTTCCTGTACTGACCATCCATTCTGTAGCTCTAAAGTGAACATATTAAAAAACAACAACAACAACCATAATCCAGCATTACAAAATCCAAATGGAGGCACCTCATCTAAACCCTATCTGGAATTCTCAGTTTTGCTGACTGGAATAGCTGACAGCATTTGGTGAATTTTTATTATAAGGATTCTTCCCATATAACATACTCCCAAAATTGATGGCCTTTTCTACATTTGAAATATAGATTAAAATGCAACAGGATAATTTTTTCTACTAACATGTTTTATAAGAAGCATGTACTTAGATTAAAAAGCATATCCAACAAAAAACCAGTAAGTTTGATACTAGTACAGCATTACCACTCCATGTAAACATACTCCACATCTAAGAGAAAACATGTTTTTCAGTTATTGAAATAGTAGGTGCTAATTAGTACAGCAAAAGAACAAACTTAATAGTTCTTTAGGTTTTCCTGTAAATATGTGTGAATAATTTTACATATTTTCACTCAAGTACACTGAATTATATAAAATGCATTTCCAAATGGTGTCAAAGTTACTGACCTAAAAATACAAAAATGTGGAATAAAGAAAAGGCTTTTATATAGGTGATAGGTGCAAACAACAAGCAGTATAATCTACTAAAGTAACTGCTAGCACATGTGGTCAGAAGCCTACCCTCCCCCTACAGCAGAATGCAATTACTGAATTAGCCAGCCTATCAAACTCAGTCTTTAGTTAAATAAGGTTTGGTTGACCTTCAAAAAGAGTGTTTTGGGCCAGAGATTTAGCTCAGTGTTTCCAGCGCCTGCCTCGCAAGGTCCTGAGTTCGATCCCGGTAACCACACAGAATGCTGGGCATAGTGACTCACGCCCACCAGCAATCAATACCACAAACCACATTGCCGGGCATGGTGGCTCACGCCTGTAATCCCAGCACTCGGTAGGCAGAGACAGGAGGATTGCTGAGTTCCAGGCTTGCCTGGGCTACATAGTGAGCTCAGGGCCAGCCTGAACTACAAAGCGAGACCCTGTCTCAAAAAAAAAAAAGAAAAAAAAAAAAAGAGTGTTTCTTCCTCTCCTTTCAAGGTACAAGCAAAAAATCGACTATACATGCAAACGACTACTCCCAAGTCTGTAATCCAGAAGGTTAGGCTAGGTTGAAAGCCCAAATCCTCCAAACCCAATGCCTACCTCAAAAAGATTGGGCCTGGTGATGCAGTACTGGGTCTAAGAGAAGAAAAAAGTGTTAGGACACATAAAAAACCCAGGAAGGATTAAAGTTCTGCAGCATGTTTCTGGAAAAAGAATAGGAAAATTCATTTACTTAATACTAGCATGTAAGGAATTACAGGTGATGATTTAATAAGATTTAAAGAATAAGTAGATACTATCTGTGATGGTTAATGCTGCAAGCGGGCAGGTATTTTAGATACAATTAACATTTAAACTGGTGAACTGTGAATAAACTAAATTTCCCTCTAAAACGTGAGTTCATCCATTCAGCTGAAGAATACTTAAAGAAGCAAGGAATTTTCCAGCACACTGCCTTCAGATGGAAAGTGTGCCAGCTGCTCTCCCAAGTCTCCAGGCTACTGGTCTCTGGACTAAAACTGCACCACTGGCTCTCCTGGGCCTTCAGTGTGCCAGCCCACACTGCAGATCTTGGACCTGGCAACCTCTATAACTTATAATAAATTCCACTGGTTCTCTTTTTCTGGAGAACCCTGAATAATACACCATTAGAGGTACCAAAATCTATGGAGGGGTTAACAGAGGTCATATACACCTATAGAGATTAAGACAAATTCACAGAACACATTGTCATTAAAATACATCATAAATATGCTCCTGGCTGAGCGTCTACTAGAAGCAACAGACTGGGAGGACTGCAAACACATGGACACATTTACTTTTGAAGCACACATTTTAAATGTAGGAAACACCAAATAAATAGACATTATAATGTCAGGGAGTATTAATCTACAAAGTAAAATAGCATGGTTAGGGCAAAAACAGTGTGATGCAAGGATGATGGGTTTACGTTAGATAAAACTTCTCTGAAAGGAAGGTAATATTTGAAAAAACATCTGCATAAAGAGAATGAGCTCAACAAAGATGTGTGTAAAGTTGAAGATCAAATAAAAACCCAGGAAGGCATATGCTGGAGATACCAGAAGAACAGACTAAGAGAACAGAAAATAAGACAGGAAAAGAATCAGACTATGATAAGGGGTCTGCTGATATGGGAAGTTCAGATTTTATTCCCAACGTGATGAGATGTCACTGAAGAACATAACATTATTACATTTTTAAAAAGATTTAATTAAAGGCAGGCATGGTGGCACAGGCCTATAAGTCTAGCATCCTGGAGGCTGAGGCAGGAGGATCACAAGTTCACAAGTACAGTGAGCTCAAGGGTAGCTTGTACTACATAAGTGAAACTCCATCTCAACAAACAAATGAAAAACTCCAAAGTAAATTAATTAATTAAATAAAATGCATTTACTAACCATTTTGCAAACAACTGCCTTTGAAAACTAGTAAAGGTAGGAAAGACATTTAAGAAGATGGAATTTGATGAAACAGAATAATCTGTATAACTTAAAAAAATCAAACAAGAGATGCAGCACCTGCCTGGCAAGCATGAGGCCTTGAGTTCACTTCCCTGCACCAAAAAAACAAAAAACAAAAAGGATCAAATAAAATCAACCAAGAATTTAGAAAATGCAAGTACAAGCTAGGCAGAGAGGCATGCATATATCTATCTAGTCTCAGTCCTGAGGTAGGAGGACTGCAAATAAAAGGCCCCGTCAGCCTAGGATACTTGGCAAGACCCTGTCTCAAAAAGAAGGGTGGGGGGGAAGGACAAGACCAGACCAGAAATATAAGTACAAGGCTAAAAAGAGGAGTCTAGAGAGTCATCTGGTTAGGGACTAAATTCTAAATTGATATAATCCTAGCTAAAAGTATTTATAAAGATGAGAAGGGGTGTAATTAAAGGTAAAAAAAAAAAGGCAGTAATAGAAAATGAAAGTAAGAAGGGTCCTAAGATACTCTATGAGAGAAGACAAAAATGTAACAAGTTGGGCTGGAGGGTTAGCTCAGTGGTTCCGGCGCCTGCCTCGCCAAGTGCAAGGTCCTGAGTTCGATCCCCAGTAACCACATATAATGCTGGGCGTGGAGACACGCCCACCAACAATCAACACCGCATACTACAATGCCAGACGTGGTGGCTCACGCGTGTAATCCCCGCACTCGGGAGGCAGGGACAGGAGGATTGCTGAGTTCGTGGCGGCTTGCCTGGGCACCATAGTGAGCTCAGAGCCAGCCTGAACTACAAAACGAGACCCTGTCTCAAAAAGCAAAAAGCAAAAAAAAAAAAAAAAAAAGTAACAAGTTTTATGAAGCAGCAGTATCTAATGCTATAGAATGACTCAGACAGGGAGAACAAACCAATGAAGTCTGTAAGAGAGCAATTTCAGGAAGCACAATTGAGAGCTAGAAAAAGCCATACTGCATTACTTAGTTTTAATTAGTTTTTAAATTTTTCTAATTGGGATCCCCAAAAATTGGCTCTGAATTAACTGAACGTAGCATAATCACATGCAGCATAATCACATTCATTAAGTCTTATCTCAAGTCTACAGATCAAAGACAGGGAAGTAAGAGATTCTAAAGTGAGAGGAGCTCCCCGTGGCCTGCAAAAAGGCAACTATTTATGAAATGAATGACTCTGGGAACCTTATGGCAGCCACCAGAAGCTAAGTAGTGGCTGGTAACAGCCATGATAAGTATTCAATTCTGTGCGAACTCCATGACAAAGACCTTGATCTCCAAAAGAGAATCACAGCGTGGTTAATATTTCTGTTCGCAGTCTTGTGTAACTATAAGCAGAGAACCTATACATTTACGTCTAGACTTCTACCCTACAGAAAGTTTAAAATAATTAGTGGGCGTTGTTTTAAGCTCCTAAATGTGTATATTGGTTACACAGCAATGGCAAACCAACATGGGTCCCTTTTCCCTATGGCAAAGACTCATTCTCCTATCCCAGCAATGAATAGCGAAGCTAGAGAGGGAAGCTAGAGAAAGTTAGTTCTAGAGTCTCTTTTGCAATACAACACGGTGCCAAAATACAATTTTTCTAAAAATCATGGGCAAAGCGAAACAATTTTAGAAAGTTACTTTGACTCTTATGCAACATTAAAACAAACAAAAAACTGGGTGTCTAGATGCCTCCTTGAACGTCAGCCGCAGCCGTCCCAGCGCCAGGAGACACAGATCCTCAAACTAATCTCATAAATGAGCACAAGGTCATGCATGACCTCTGTCCTGCTGCAAGTACCAGAAGTTTAAACTCCATAAGTAAAAGAAAGTATTTTATTTTTAAAGTTAGATTAACGCAAAGGTGTTCTCAGCTACGAAGAGAAAGTCTCTTCCAGTTAATTACAACCTTGACCCCTAAAACGCGGATTCCCTCAAGCAGTCCAGGCACCTCCTTATTAAAGATGCAACAAGCCGCCGCTACGCAGCACGCCCTGCTGGGAACTGTAGTTCCCCCGCCACGACCTTCACCATTGGAAACTCACCACGCGCCCCACCGGCGGCTCGGCGGACAGCAACAAGGATTGGTCCTCGCCGCGGGCAGCGTGGTGCTGACTGGATGACAAGTCCCCGAGGCGGTGCCTCTCGCCCAAGCCGCCTCCCCGCTACCTCTCCACACCCCAGCCCGCTTCAGCAGTAACCCTCAAATCATCCCAGCCCAGTAAACCCCAAACGGGCAGCTTCTCTGGCCCGCCCCGAGCTCCTCCAATCTATGCCTATGTCCCCAAGGCCCAGACAGCGCCAAAGCCTTCTCTATTTTCCCTTGACTGTCCCGAGACAGCTTCCTCACGCGCTCTCTCCGAGAGCCTCTGCGCTCACCTGGGCGACAGCGGTCACGCCGGATAACTGACAGGCCCGCAGCATCTCGCCAGAATGGACAGTGGCGCTGGTAGACGCGGGAACGGCCGCGGCCGGCGCGAATGAAAAAGGACGTGCGTGCGTGTGTACGTATACCCGTCCGTACCACCTCTGCGCCGGGCGCACCGGAAGGGCCGCCGGAGCCACTGCGCACGCGCGGCCTCCATCTCTGGCCCTGACCTGGCCTGACCGGGAGAGTGGGCCCCGCCCTCGTAGTAGAAACAGAGCCCAAAACCATTGGTCAGGAGGCGGCGGAAGGGCAGATTCTGCTTCCGGGTCGCCCTGCGGCTTTCGGCCCCCAAAACTCGAAATTGGGTCTGCTAGGTGAGCTGGAGGCATGGGAACTTGGGGTTTTTCCTTCACACACAACAACCCATGTTACTGTTAAGAGAATTAAAGCAAAAGGACATCGCCACCGTCTCTGTCAGCTGGATATTTCGTAGAATCGTCAGTTGGGACAAGTTACAATGGAGACGTCTCCGTGTTTCCTTTGACAGACCCTTTTCAGGGAAATTTACCCTTATTGGAGCGTCGGAGGGACCGTTGTAAGGAATGATCATTCCTGTGTCTAGTAACATCAGCGTGGTTAGAAATCCAGATTTTTCTAGCTCCATAGCTTTACCTCCAGTCTATACCACATGCTTTCTCCGGTCTTTTTACAAAAAATTAGGCTGCAATTTGTGGCATGAGTTGGAAGGTACGGAAAGCTATGCAGAAACACTCTTAACAGTATTCTACTGAGAGGTAGGATTTAGCTTGCCGTGGTTCTGTCGCCTGCCTTCACAAGAAGATCCCGAGTTCAATCCCCAGTACCCCCCAAAAAAAATTTATTAAAAAATTTGTTATAGCTGGGCCAGTGATATAGCTCAGTGGCACCTCGCCTACCTTGCAAGTATAAGGACCTAAGTTTAAGTTTGATCACCGGTACCACTAAAAATAAATTCTACTGGAGTCTAATAAAATTTAATATATCAAATGTTGAACATTTAATGTTATTACATTTAATATGTATTACTATGTTGTGTAAACTCCAATAATACTATTAATATCACAATATAACTGTCACAATATTAGTATCACAGTAGAAGAGTTCAATATTGTCTTTAGTGTTTGCAAAGTACTTCCAAGTCCTAACCAGGTCATTTATCGCAATATAGTATTCTTTCTTGAGTTTGTTGGCTGCACTACCATTCTCATTTGTAGAGAAAATAGATTTAAAAATCTAAAATCAGATATGTATATGTCTATACATGTCCTATGTCCTGCTTTTACAGGGTCTTTTAATAACATGGTACTCTTTCATATCTTTCCCATCTCCTAGCCTCCAAAGCAGTCTCCTGTGTTCTTTAGTAATTTTAGCAATCTGGCCCCATCCCTGCCACTGCTGTCATGCTGGGTGATGCCAGTGGTGATTGTCCTATATTCTTATCCTTGAGTTTCTCAGTGCCATTGATCTTCTCAATGCCAGTGAACACTTTTCCTCTTCCACACCCAGGCATTGTCACAGCTGCATTTTGAAACAAATATTTCTCTTTTTTTTTTTTTTGGTTGTTTGTTTAAGTAGAGTACTGCTAAGTTGCCCAAGCTGACCTTGAAGTTGCCACTCCTCCTGTCTCAACCTGCTTTATGTAGCTGGAATTACAAGGGGGACACCACCAGACCTCCTTCCTCATCTGCCCCCAAAGAATCTTCTTCAGTATTGTCTTAGTTATATTCTGTACTTACCTTCTTAAGTGTGAACTCCTGTTGTGGTGACACCCACCAGTAATCCCAACCCTTAGAAGGCAGAGGCAGGATGGTGGCAAGTTCAAAGTCAGTCTGGACTACATAGTGAGACCTTGTCTGAACAGTCCCTCCCAAAGTGTAATCTTTACCCATTTCAGCTACTAAATAAAATGTTGTATTTTATAATCCGTGATCTATCTCTAGGTAGTTCTTACAGAGGAGATTTTATTTTACTTTACTTTTGATATTTTTTTTGAGACAATATATCACTATGTAGTTCCAGCAGGCCTTGAACTCACTATATAGCCCAGCTGGCCTCAAATTTGTGATGATCCTCCTGCCTCACCCTCCTGAGTGCTGGGATCACAGGTATGCACCATCACATATGGCCAGAGAAAATTTTAAAATAGGATGTTAGAGTGTTTTATTGTTTTTCCCCATTTGAATAAACATCAGAAACTAAGTCTGTGTGATTACTAATTCTCAGCAATAAATGTGGAATTACTCATGCAGAGTTGAGGTTCTGTCCTACTAAGTGAGGATTATTGTTTTAAAAAAATACATATGGGGCTGGGAGTATAGCTCTATGGTAGAGCGCATGCTTAGCACACTTAAGGACTTTGATTCAATCCCAACACTAGAAAAATAATGATGTAAGATATATGTGTGTGTGGCATCTTTAGGTTATTGCCATTTATTTATCATTGGCATGTAGTTTTTTTCAAATTGTTTTTTTTGGGGGGGGGGTTGGTGGCACATGCCCATAATTCCAGCACTCAGAAGGCTTGAGGTAGGAGGATCATCACAAGTTCAAGGCCAGCCTGGGCTACATAGTGGATTCTAAGTCAATCTGAACTACATAGCAAGACCCTGTCTGAAAAAAAAGAACAAAACAAAAAAATATATACTATTTTTAATTTTTATTTTATTTTTTTGAATCAGGATCTCGCTTTGTAGTTCAGGCTGGCCCTGAGCTCTCTATGTAGTTTAGGCAAGCCTCGAACTCAGCGATACTCCTGTCTCTGCCTCCCAAGTGCTGGGATTACAGGCATGAGCCACCACGCCCGGCACTGTGGTGTGTGGTACTGATTGCTGGTGGGCGTGAGTCACCATGCCCAGCATTGTTGTATGTGGTTCCTGGGGATTGAACTCAGGACCCTGCGCTGGTGAGGCAGGCGCCGGAACCACTGAGCTAATCTCCGGCCCAACCAAATATATTTTTAATACTACTGCTGTTTTTTCCATTCATTTATCCTAGTATCATCCAGCTTTTTAAAGGATAATCAGTATTATTTTCTGAGATAAACAATAAGAACACAAAAATATATTTTTAAATGTCCTATAAGTAGATTTCTCAAACACTTGGTCATAAATTTTTTTAAAGGGGAAAAGCTTTATTTGGTTTATAGTTTGCAGAGGTTTCAGTCCATAATCAACTGTCTCCACGGCAGGGTGGCAGAGGGGCAACAGTTAATGGTAGAGGAAGACAGCACAAACAATAAACCGCTCACAGATTTTTTTTTTTTTTTGAGAAGTCAGACACTTGCAGTACCCCCAGTTCAGGAGGCTGAGGCAGACAGACTGATTGAGGCTAGGAGTTCAAGTGCAGCGTGGAAAACTTACCTAGACATCCCGGGACACAAGCCTAATAAACCTTCAGTAAAGCCCAGTAAGTGAGTTGGCCACACCTCCCTCCTTCCCCTCCCCATCCCGACTACGCCCGTGTTACTTTCTCTTTTGCTCGCAGGCGGCCACCGTAGATGAAAGTGGCAAGATGGCAGCCTCCGTTCTAGCCAGAATCGTGAGACCACCCTCAGGTCTGTGAAGAACAACCAGTCCATTTATGCTTTCATAGGGCGGAAAACTAATGTGGTATGGAGTGTTTAGTCTGGAGGTTAACGGAAAAAATAGGATCTTTTGGTGGAAGTAGAGGATTGCTTCTAAATTTGTTGGGGACGATATGACTCGAACTCGCGCTGGTCTGTGTCTCACGTTCTACGCTTTTTTATAGGTTCTTCCTCACCTAGCAAACCGATCAGATAGAAAGGGGTGAAGGGGGCGAGGAAGCCACAATAAGCGGCACCTTTCTGATGTAGATTACAGCCCGCCACTTACGACCCTGGACCTTGAAAGTCATTTCGTTTCCCTGAATTTTAAATTCTACAGCCGTAAAATATACATACTACCTGTCTGGCTGGGGATTAAATAAGCTCAGACACGAAAAGTATCATACGTAGTGCCCAGGACACAGGCTTCAGAGTCATGACTAATTTGTAACTGCCGGGTTCAGTAAAAGGGGAAACATAAAGTTTCTTAATTGGGAGATATGGGGTTGAAAATCCGGCCTTGGTGCAAAAGTTAAAAATCATTGGGCCGGAGGGTTAGCTCAGTGGTTCCGGCGCCTGCCTTGCAAGCACAAGGTCCTGAGTTCGATCCCCGGTAACCACATATAATGCTGGGCGTGTAGACACGCCCACCAACAATCAACACCGCATACCACAATGCCGGACGTGGTGGCTCATGCCTGTAATCCCAGCACTCGGGAGGCAGAGACAGGAGGATTGCTGAGTTCGCGGTGGCTTGCCTGGGCACCATAGTGAGCTCAGGGCCAGCCTGAACTACAAAGCGAGACCCTGTCTCAAAAGCAAAAAAAAAAAAAAAAAAAAAAAAA
>PVIC010003721.1:16749-45649 GCA_004025085.1 Thryonomys swinderianus | reverse complement strand
AGTTTCCCTTCCTTTTTGAACAGTTTCTGTCTATACATTTTGGTTCTTATTTACTCTTTCAGTTTCTCACACCAGAAAGACAGTGCGGTATTTACACATGTCCAATTTATTTCACTTAAGAGTATAGACTCAGGTTGCATTCATTTAGTAATAAATGTTTCAAGTTTATCCTTTATGGTTGAGTGATGATTTATACTCCATTGCATTTTTTTAAAAAATATATATCTTTATACATTCGTTGGTTGGTGGGCATTAGGGTTGTTTCTGAGATTTGGTTATAACTATATGGTTATAACCTGGGTGCACATATATCATTGAATACATTTAAACAAATAATGCAGTAGCTTTTTGTGGTGGTTTATATTTAAAGCTCAGTATTTTAATTTTTTTCCTGGTACTGGGAATCAAATTCAGGACCTTGTGTTTGCCAGGCAGGTATGATGCCACTGAGTTACATACTGGGCCCCAAAATACTTTAAAATATATTAGGAACTATTTTCTTTTCTTTTCTTTTTAAGCAATTTAAACTATTTACTATTTTAGCATTTTTGTACTTCTTGTTGTTCAGTGGTGGGGACAGAACTTAGGGTCTTACAGTGCTACTCCTACATTCTAGCACTTACATTTTAGGATGTGTATAAGAATCTGAAAAAGGATATATTGTGTAATTTTTCAAGGTTCTTTTAGGAGATGCGGGATCAAAAAGTTAGAGAAAAAGAAAAAAAGAGGGGAAAAAAAGGTTATAGAGCTCTGGTTTGGATCCTCTCAGCCTCTTTCTCCCACACAGAGCAACCCACACATCTCCCAATCCAATGACTTAAGCCCTGCCGGCCTTTTTCTGTTCCTTAAATGTGCTGTACTGTTTTGGCTCTTCACTTTCACACCTTCTATTCCCTCTGCCTCTTATTCCTTCAAAGCTGGTTTTGTATTCTGCTTTGTTTTGTTTGCAAAAATATGTCTCTCCATAACAAGAATGACCTGTGTGTGGGAAAATCCCTCAGCAGAGCAGAGAAGTGAAGAAACCATTAGTTACTTGCCTTGATTTGTGCACTGCACTTTTATTCACAGTCTAAATTAGATGGCACTAGGTTTGAGAGACTAAAGCACCCAGTTACTCAGTTACTGTACCAGAAACCCAGGTAGATAAAGCTGACCAAGTCATTTCACTGTGAACTGCTCTCTCAAGCCTGGTTCATCTTTCTGTTGTTAAAGTAACCATTTTTTGGTTGATGCACTGTGTGTGGGGGTGGGTAAGAGAGATAGAGTCTCAGTCAGTCTGGTTTTGAACTCAAAAGCAATCCTCTTTCCTCAGCCTCTTAAGTGCTAGGATTATAGATATGACCACCATGCCTGACATAGTTTAGCTTTTGTGCAGATTAATAAACATTCCACAAACAGCTTCAGGGTCTTCATAAAAACTGAGACCAAAACAGAAAAGAAGTGAGTTTAATCAAATGAATAGCAATCAATTTGGGGATAGTTTATGGACAATGTATAATTCGCCAACTGTCCTATTATCCTACTGTCCTATTGCTGCAATTCTTTTTTTTTTTTCAGACAGGATATATCAGGCTGCATTTCATGGTAGTTGTATAATCTCTAAATATCCTAAAAGTCATTGAATTGAACCACATAATGGGTAATTTTATGGTATGTAAGCTATACCTCAGTAAAGTTGGTGGAAAGCTCTATAGGTAAATCTGATGCTTAGGACTTTTTAATTAATACTTAGTTGCTTTGTGCTAGGTCCCTGGTTCAATCCCCCATAACAACATACAACAATACTGGGCGTGGTAGCTCATGCCCATCGGCAATCAATACCACATAGCACAAATGCTGGGTTTGGTGGCTCAAGCCTATAATCCCAGCACTTGGGAGGCAGAGACAGGAGGATTGCTGAGTTTGAGGCTTGCCTGGGCTACATAGTGAGCTCAGGGCCAGCCTGAACTACAAAGCAAGAACCTGTCTCAAAAAAAACATAGTTGCTTTGATACATTAATTTTAAATGTCAATGCATATTTTGAAAAACAGTATTAAATATGTGTGTTTCTCTGTGTCTTTACAGGAATCTTACGGCTCATGAATATTTTAGCATCTTCAGCCTATCGAAACTACACCAAGAATGCCTGTCTCAGTTCTGCATTATCCACTGGATGTTTTAATCTTACTTACGCACCAGCCATATGTTGTGCTCCCAGGCTTGTGTCATCTGTCAGAAATCTGACATATGGATATACTGGAATGATTCTTAATAGGTAGGGTTCATTTTGATGAATGTGATCCTTAGAGAAAATTTTAAAATATTCATCTGTGGGTTTAGGCAAGTACTCAGGAGTAGAGCATTTTCCTAATGTTTATGAGGCTCTAGATTTGATCCCCAGCACTGAAATAGAATAGACTAGAACAGGAGAACTATTCATTCCAAGTGTGCTGGTTCACACCTATAATCCTAGCTCTCAGAAGGCTAAGGAAAGAGGATCCCCAATTTAAAGAAATTCTGGGTTGCTTAGCAAGTTCAAGGCCAGCCTGGACTACTTAGGAAGAGCCTGTCTCAAAAAACCATGAATAAGTAAGTAAATAAAATATTCATACCTGCAAGATGAGACATCTTAGCAGGTGACAATATTCTTTGCCCACCTGGCAGTTTGTTATACTCCTTCTGTCTGCCACAATTGTAGGCTGTCTGAGTGGGAGAATGTGATTGGCATCCATCCATCTACCTGGATGCCAGTAGCAGGAACTGCCAAACAGAGCTTTGCTCTTTTTTTTTCTTCCATTGGCAGTACTGGGGATGCAACCCAAAATATTGTGCCTGCTAGGCAAATACTGTGGCACTGAGCTACCCCCCATAAACTCAGCAATCAGTACCACATATCACAATGCCAGTTGTGGTGGCTCACTCCTGTAATCCCAGCACTCAGGAGGCAGAAGCAGGAGGATTGCTATGAGTTCAAGGCTGGCCTGGGCTGCATAGTGAGTTCAGAGCCAACCTGAACTACAAAGCGAGACCATTCTTTAAAAAAAAAAAAAGAGTAAGGTAAATTTAAAGAGATGGAGGCTGGGTTTTGTTTGGTAATTTATATTTTGGTGTTGGGTATTGAGCCCAGGTCTTTGTGCATGTTTGAACACATTCTACCTCTGTGCTAGACCACCAGCACGGGTGGCTTTTAGAAGGACTGCACTTATTAATCACTGCTGTTCTCATTTACACATAGCATCTTACTGCTGGTGACTCACGCCCACCAGCAATCAATACCACATACCACAGTGCTGGGCGTGGTGGCTCATGCCTGTAATCCCAGCACTCTGGGAGGCAGAGATAGGAGGATTTCTGAGTTCCATCTTGCCTGGGCTACATAATGAGCTCAGGGCTAGGCTGAACTACAAAGTGAGACCCTGTCTCAAAAAAAAAAAGGTTATCCCTATTCCTGTGGTTTTATCCTTTAATCTGTCTGACTGCTGGTCAAAGTTTTTATGATCTGTTTCAGAGTGGCTCCCTTGCTTCCCAACATCCTGACAGTGCCAGTCAGAACACTAACGTACTGCAGCACACAAAAAGGCAAGAGAAAGACTGTGAAGGCAGTTGTCTATCGGTTTCTTCGACTGCATTCTGGCCTTTGGCTAAGAAGAAAGGTGAGTTTTCGTTCTGTTACCTAAGTGAAAAAGCACTGTGATCAGGAGATTAAAGTGCAGCAGGATCCGGGCAATGTGACCTAAGGAAATCCTAGTTGTTCAGGAGGCTGAGGCAGGAGGATTACAAGTTCAAGGGCAGCCTGGGCAATTTAGTGACATATTTCAAAAATAAAAAGGACTGTCAGGGATGTAGCTCAGTGACGCCACACCTGCCTGGCAAGCAGAAGGTCCTGAGTTTAATCCCTGGTACCAAAAAGATAAATAAGTAAATAAAATAAAATTAAAAGGGCAGAGGCTATAGCTGAGTAGTAGAGTGCTTCCTTAGCATGTACAAGGACATGGGTTTAATCTCCAGTACCCAGTAGTATTTTATTCAAATATAAAAATAAAAATAAGGAGGGCCGGAGGGTTAGCTCAGTGGTTCCAGTGCCTGCCTCGCAAGCGCAAGGTCCTGAGTTCGATCCCCAGTAACCACATACAATGCTGGGCATGGAGACTCACTTCGCCAACAGTCAACACCGCATACCACAATGCTGGGCGTGGTGGCTCAGGCCTGTAATCCCAGCACTTGGGAGGCAGAGACAAGAGGATTGCTGAGTTCGCAGCGGCTTGCCTGGGTTCCATATTGAGCTCAGGGCCAGCCTGAACTACAAAGCGAGACCCTGTCTCAAAAAAAAAAAATTAAAAAATTAAAAATAAAAGTAAGGAAAATACAGTACAGTTCAATGAGACTATTCATGGCATGCCTTCTCCTCATCTTACTATACAATAGTTCTTATAGCTGTGCATAATTATCAGCCTGCTAGGCATTGTGTGACTCCATATAAGTGGGGTGCACCGGTACATGCCTGCAAGTCCGGCACTCATGGAGGCTGAGGCAGGAGGATTGGCCAGCCTCAGTAACTTAGTGAGAGAGACATTGTCTGAAAAAACTACAAAGAAATGGGATATAGCTTGATGTGGAGTATCTCTGGATTTAGTCCCCAGTATTGGCAGAAAAAAAAAGTCCTGTAAGCATTCATAACAAAAAGTATTAACAGTAGCAGAAGTCTTCACTCTAAGACAGGTTTACTCACCTTTGAAAGACTGAAAAGATTATAGCCTATCATATAAACGGCCCTCATTTCTCCAAAGAAATGGCACAGTGTTTTTTCCTACACCAGTCAACAGCAGCCAAACTGAAGTTGTAACTTGTATTTTGTGAATTTTGGACCATTAGAAATACACCCTTCCTTTGGTATCATACCATTTGTTTCCAGGTCACTGTCTGGTCCCAGATAAAATGAGTAGTGTTCTTAACCTTTCCATGTCTCTTTTATAGGGCCCTAGAACTCCCATGTTACTCTAAAGGACCTGATCACACTCCCCAATCATTATCCTTGCCCCCGCGTAGTGGGTCCAAAAGTATACTGCATGCAGAATGGCCTCCTTCCTCAAAATTTAATTTTAAAACAAAACCAAAGAATGGTTTATTTACACTAATGTAGAAAAACTTAACTACCCTATTTTCCATACCATAGTTTGACCGAGAGGTCCTCACTTTTTTAATTTATTCCCTCCTTCCATTTCTGAACCAAGAAATTGTCAAAAGCCTTTCCAGCATTTTCACAGAGCTTCCATTCCACAGCGTCATCTTGAGAGGATCTTGGGCGGGATAGCAAATCAGGGGTCTGTAAGTCAGAGATCCACAGGGACCTGGATGGGCCAGCAGGCTGGGAATGAAGAGCTATGATTCTGTCCAGCTGTTGTTGTGATGCAATGAGCCCTTAGTGGAAAAGAATCAAGAGATCTTCTTATTTTATTTATTTATTTATTTGTTTGTTTGTTTGTTTGTTTGTTTGTTTTTATTTTTTGAGATAGAGTCTCAGTATAATTCGGACTGGTCTTAAACTCACCACATAGTCCTGGCTGGCCTCAAACACACAGCAATCTTCCTGAGTGCTGGGATTAGAGGTGTGAGCCACCATGCCCAGAGAGAACCAAGCGCTCAGTGACCTGGTTTCTATGTTCACTTCCCCTGTATCTTACTGTGTGGTTTTAACACAGTATTCACTAAGGGAGCACCTAAGGTCTTTTCTAGTTTTAACAGGCTATGATTATGCTGTTTTTTTCAGTACTGGGAATCGAGCTCAGGGCCTTGCAGGCCAGGCAGGAACAGTGTCACTGAGCTATAGCCCCAGCCCTGATTATACTTTTTATATCTAATTTTCTTTCAAAAAATTTCTTTAAAATTAATAATCATAGGTAGTATATATGGAAGTTCTGTGTCTAGCTTTAGTTTTTGGCAGGTTAAAGCCCAGTTTTTCCAGCACCATTTGTTAAAGAGGCTGTCTTTCCTCCATTGAGGATGTTTGGCTCCTTTGTCAAAGATAAGGTGGCTTAGTGTATCCAGGGTTGTTTCTGAATCTTCTGATCTATTTCACTGGTCCTTGGGTCTGTTACTTTGCCAGTACCATGCAGTTTTTATCACAGTGGCTTTATAGTAGTTTTAAATTGGGGATTGTAATACCCCCTGCCATGTCGTGGTTGCTTAGAATTGCTTTTGTTATTCTAGGTTTCTTGTGGTTCCAGAAGTTCTGAGTTAAATAGGTTAACCTTTCACCACTCCTGCTAATAGTTTTACTATACTCATTACTCCTTAGAAAAGTATTTCCTATCAATATCAGTCCATACTGTGTGAAAAGAACCAATGAAGCCATATATTTAAGGACTGTATTCCTCAACCCTTGTAAGGCTCAGTTCCTTGTGGAGCTGCCCTGACCATCCTCCATATGGGGAGAGTCATTAAATGTATAACTGGGTCATCTGTAAAATGTGAATCGTGCTGCAGAAGACTGCTGAAGAGACAATGCGTATACAGTTAGCTATTCTAATTATATCATTGTCTTTTACTTTACGAACCACACAGATTTATTTAGCTTTATTTCCCCAAATACTAAATTATCAGATTTTTCTTTTATGAATTACACATGCCTTCTCTACCCACCTCCCATTAAGATGTTTCCAAAGTCTCGTTTTTGCTCCCACTGAGTCTATAGAGTCTATACACCATGAGTTGTGACAATAGTCTGTTGTTTCCTACATACCATAATGTTCTAAATGTCTTTGTAATATTATCCTACAGTCTGGTTATAAGAAAAAATTGTGGAAAAAGACGGCTGCAAGAAAAAGACGCTTGCGGGAAATTGTGTTCTGCAATAAAACCCAGAGTAAACTCTTAGATAAAATGACAACGTCCTTCTGGAAGAGGCGAAACTGGTACGCTGATGACCCTTATCAGAAGTATCACGATCGAACAAACCTCAAAGTATAGATCAGAAGTTATTGATATTGAATCTGTATCTTTGTGTACATGATGTGTTTGCAAAAATGACAAAAGTGTAAAACTTACTGTAATTTTTTTTTTTTTTTGAGACAGGGTCTCACTTTGTAGTTCAGGCTGGCTCTGAGCTCACTATGTAGTCCAGGCAAGCCTTGAACTCAGCAATCCTCCTGCCTCTGCCTCCCGAGTGCTGGGATTACAGGTGTGAGCCACCACGCCCGGCACTTACCGTAAATTTTACCAGCTAATATGTAAGCATACAGTACTAATGTTTGATTTAGGAAAGTTTTAACTGAATGGATTAAACATTCCCAGATTTGATTAAGGAACTAGAAGTTTAAAGTTGTGCATTCTTTTAATACATGGTAATGGCTTCACTATGTGTTAACAGTTGTGTCTTATTTAGTGCAAGAAATCTCAAGGAGAAATGTGAAAAGACTCAAGTTAGCTGAAACAGTGTGACAGTAGTATTATGGTATGTGCCTGGGATCTCAGGAACCAGCTCCCCAGCTTGGCCTCCCATCCAGAGCTCACCTGGGCCTCAGGAAGAGCTGAGTCAGATGGTGCTCTGCACCAAGAGATGTAGATTGCTGGGTGTGGTGGCTCACGCCTGTAATCCAAGCACTTGGGAGGCAGAGGCAGGAGGATTGCTGAGTTCGAGGCTTGCCTGGGCTACATAGTGAGCTCAGGGCCAGCCTGAACTACAAAGCGAGACCCTGTCTCAAAAAAAAAAAAAAAAAAAGAGAGATCGTAGATCTTTAGGCTTTGATTCAGCCATGCTTGTGTCGCTGTTCTCCCATATTGCCCACTCATCTATTCACTGCTCCCTACTTACCAGTCTAATTCATAGCTTCTGTTTACATATAGTTGCCATACTATCCTAGCAGGTTTGGCTTAGACCTTTGAGGTTCTTTTCTTTTCTTTTTTTTTTTTTTTTGAGACAGGGTCTCGCTTTGTAGTTCAGGCTGGCCCTGAGCTCACTATGTAGCCCAGGCAAGCCTAGAACTCAGCCATCCTCCTGTCTGTGCCTCCTGAGTGCTGGGATGACAGGCGTGAGCCACCACGGCCCAGCACTGTGGCATGTGGTATTGATTGCTGGTGGGCGTGAATCACCACACCCAGCATTGTATGTGGTTGCTAGGGATCCAACTCAGGACCTTGCACTTGCAAGGCAGGCGCCGGAACCATTGAGCTAAATCTCTGGCCCCTGAGGTTCTTTTCTTTATAATGATCTGTGGTGGCTGTCTGCTTTCTCTAGAGAACAAGAGTCTAACTGGGTCCGCTTCCATATTTAGCCCAGGTACCACCATTCAGTTTGGCATTTGCTGTTCTTAGGTCAAGACCCCACTCTGGCCCACTCCATTGCATTAACAGGTTGGTGTACAGCACAAAATAGTTCTATGAGCAGTTTTGCTTAATGGTGAGCATAGGCTAACAACACTCCTAGTGTCCAGTATACTAGGTTTGCTGTGTTCATGACAGTGTTTATTTAGTTGATTAGAGCAGGATTTTCTTAATAGAAAAGTAAATGAAAAAGCTTTTCAGTATGCCCTCGATTGACAGAGAAGATACTGAAGTTTCAGAAGCAACTGTATTTCTTGAATGTTAGTGTATCCATTTGAAATTTCCTATTTTCATTTGTAAGGATAGACTTCTTCCAAATTTTCCAAAAATGCACTGTAGAAACTAAAGGGTGAAAGTAATTTCAATGATCTACAAATGATGTAAGAGTTAAGCATTGTTGATTTGAAGAGGGGCCGAATTGCTTAGAGTCAAAGGCAGCGGTTCTCAGATGTTGCATCAGAAGCTTCTGGGAAAGCAGAAGCACTTTGCCTAGTTGAAAACCATAAAAATTTATGAGTGGATTAAAAAAAACTATTAAAAATTGTGAGCTGGAGATTTAGCTCAGTGATTCCAGCACTTGCCTAGTAAGCACAAGGTCCCTGGTTGATCCCCAATAACTCAAACAATACAGGATGTGGTGACTCACCCCCACCAGCAATCGATACCACATACCACAATGCTGGGCGTGGTGGCTCATGCCTGTAATCCCAGCACTCGGGAGGCAGAGGCAGGAGGATTGCTGAGTTTGAGGCTTGCCTGGGCTACATAGTGAGCTCAGGGCCAGCCTGAACTACAAAGCGAGACCCTGTCTCAAAAAAAAACAAAAACAAAAACAAAACCATGAGTAGATTACTGTTTTAAATCATTTAGTACACTAGTTGTTGGAGAGATGAAGTTCTACTGTTAGTAGATAAGACAACCAAATTGAAATTCTGTGACTCACCAAGCTAGGAATATTAGGGAATTCCTTGAAAGGAATGTGTATCCATTAATTAAAAAGAGGTAATAATAGAATGTTCTAAAATCAGAAGACCAGGTACATGTCTGTTTACAGGACAGCTAACACAGAACAAGCATTTGCTTTGAGATGAGGCAGGAGCCCGACAGATGGAATGGCATTCCGTTTTGGTGGGGTTTCCTTTCTTCACACTTGTGGGATGGCAGAAGCCACCGCATTTCTCCTCACCTGCGGCTCCTGTCCTCCAACACATCTCCAGTGGTGGGATACTCCCCTGTCTGCAGAAGGTTGAGGAGGAGGACACTGCCCACCAGGTCTCTGTAACGGGCCTCAGATCACTTTGGTTTCTCTTCGTAAGGGCTGGCAATCAGAGCCTTGGCTTCCAGAGAGGGGCTGACAGGCACACTTTGGAGGGGAAGGGCTTTTATGCAGACGCACTTCGATTATGTGGGTAGAGGCGCTAACTGTAAAATAGCTTTCATTAAGTTAGAGTACCTAAATAGTGTTCAAATATATGTGTAATTTTGAAAGTAGATGGATAGTTTAAGTACATAATTTATTGAATACTGTGTCCCAGCCTATCTATAAGACTGCTAAACCTTATACTAACCTTGCAAAGAAAATACTATATATGCCTAATTTAAAATACCTGAAGTCCAGCTACTAAATCCCAGAATCCTAGGCTGACTCCTTGGAGACCTGTGTGTTTCCTTCAGTCCTTTAACAACATATGAAAATAATAGGTCTAAATCAAGTGGCTGTGAGGTAGATTTCACTTTATTAGTACACTCAGCACACAGTGATCACACTCATCATGGAGAATTGCACATGCACTTCATTCTTTTTTGTTCCCTCCTCTAGCACTATGTAGATACTGAATACTCCTAACACTGTACCAGTTCAGCTTTTACATTGTATAACTTCGTTTTCCTGTGTTTGTGGACTCAACCTAATTAATCTAGGCTCTACTAACATTGGATTTGGATCAATAAATTAAGAAAATGGATTTCCAGCCTTTTTTCCCATCTCTGACTGCTTTCCATCCTCTGGATCTGATTCTTTTCTGCTGCTGCTTCATTTTATAATCCTTTACACAGGATATAGGAACAGGAAAACAAAACAAAAAAATGTGTTCAATTTTGATATTTCCAAGTCTTTGTGCTTACTCTCCCCCATGAAGTAGTTCAAGTGTGTCTGCATTTATTTATTTATTTAGATGCTCTTTTTTTTTAAACAGATTCTCACTTTGTAGTTCAGGCTGGCCCTGAGCTCACTATGTAGCCCAGGCAAGCCTTGAACTCAGCAGTCCTCCTGCCTCTGCCTCCCAAGTGCTGGAGTTATAGGCGGGACTCACCATACCCATCCAGCACTGTGGTATGTGGTATTGATTGCTGGTGGGCATGAGTCACCGTATCTGGTATTGTATTTGGTTACTGGGATTGAACTCTGGAGCTTGCACTTGCTAGGCAGGCACTAGAACCACAGCTAAATCTCTGGCCCTGCTTATTTATTTTTTGAGACAAGATCCCACTATGTAATTCAAACTAATCTTGACCTCTCCATGTAGTCCAGGCTGGCCTCAATTCAAGACAGTTTTCCTGCCTCAACTTTCTGAGTGCAGATTACCGGTGTAAACCACCACACCCAGCTCCTGTTTATAGTTAAAACCAAGGTCTACAGCAGGGTTAAGAGAAGGGCATCCCTGCCACCCACAGTGGTCTTGCCTCCCAATTATTCTTTGCTGTTTAATAAGTGTAGGGCTGAATTTCCAGCCATTGAGAATTCAACTTCTAATCCTTGCTATTACTGGCTCTTTTTATTTAGTTTTCATTTTTTATTTTGAGACTGTCTCACTAACTTGTCCAGGTAAGACTTGAACTGTAAATCTCTTGCCTTAACCTCCCTAAATGCTGCAATTGTAAGTGTATGCCACAGTGCCAGTTGCCTTCTTTCTTTTCTTTTTTTTTGAGACAGGGTCTTGCTTTGTAGTTCAGGCTGGTCTTGAACTCATGGGCTATCCTACTTCCTAGCCTCCAAAGTGCTGAGATTATAGATATGCACCACTGTGCCCGGCTTCTGCTCTTCTCTTTTGGAGAGAGTTCTTGCTAAATTGCCCATGCTGGGTTCAAACTTAAAATCTTCCTACCTTGTTCTCCCAGAATTTGGGGATTGCAGGAGAATTCCTTCTACATTTCTGAAAAAGTATTTTCCTTTTCCTCACGAGTCCAACATTACAAAGATGTTCTTTAAAAGAAAACTGTTAAGACTTTATTCAGGATGTATATCAGGCATTATAACAAAACAGCAGAACTTCATTCAGCCTTTGGAATACTGTAATTTCACATCCCTTTGATACACAGTCCAATATACTATTTAATTACACATCTATAGACTTCAGAATAAACTAGAGGAAATGTGCACAGTCACGATCAAGAACATCAGCTCCTTGAGTGTACACTGTTAAGAGGAGGAGGCCGGCACTTTGCCATTTCAAAGACAGAGGTGAAGAACTAGGAAGGCTCAACAATGGCTGTGGTTGACAAGCACTCTTAGCACAAACACATGGACAGTTACCACAGGACACGCACGTCAAGGCCAGTGAAGTAAGCAAGCTATTCACACGGAGCCAGTTGGGAGCAGGACTAATTGCTCCAGCTGAGAAGCACAGGACCACACCTCACCTCCTCAGAAACATAACAGGTGCTGCTAACCAGGAACTAAAAGTCTTGACATGGAAATTACAGACAATTGAGCTAGCATTTTGTAAACAGCCTGTGTCTGTAAGTGAGCAAATTTTTAAAATTCAGCTATATCCTCTAGACAGAACACCACGCCACTATGTGTACACTGATAGGCATTCACATTTTATGTCTGTCCATACACAGATATACAGCTTGTTGGATAAGTAAACACATTTTGCCAGAAATATGACAGCTGCTCTCAATTGTACAGTGTTTTCAAGAGAGAAAGCAACACCCTAGTGAACATGTGAATGAAATAGTTACATTTACATTAAGACAGCAGTTTGAATATACTTTATATTTTTAAATCTTAAGTAATACAGCATGTGAGAGTAGAGTACTTCAAACTAGTTTGTTTTTGTTTTTTGTTTATTTTGGCATAGTTGAGTGCAAACTCAATAGCCTGGATTTGTTATCTTTCCTTTGTAAAACAGTAAAAATACAGGATTTTGAACTCAGCTGCTAAAGGCATTTATTTTGGCAAAACAAAAGTTCACTAAAAAGCTGCTTCGCAAGCTTTTCTGAACTTGTTTCTGATAGTTCTGGGTATGCCCAACTAATAGATAAATATATTTTAATGAGTATATTTTTCCTTTCCTAGAACTATTCAGTGAGCTTGGAGAGAACAGGGTTTCTGTCGTCTCTAAGAGGCTGAGGTATGAATGGGTGTGGAGCACAGACAATAACAGACAGCCTCTATTTGTCCTCTCAACCATGAATTTGCTTTTCAATCTATTTCCCTAAGTCCTGTAAATTACAAAATCACCTTCAGAGGAAGCATGGGAAGAAGGGATTTCAATGTATCTGGCAACAGTCAGTTTCAACTAAAACCCTTTGAGAGGTGGCTCAGATCCAGCTGTGTCATCAGCAAAGGCCACCAAAGTATGTGTGTAGCTCAGTCATAGGACAGTTTGCATTGGGCCTGCCTGCTTCGAGGCAGTGGACAGTGAGTTCTATGCAGGATATAACACTACTTCTCTAGTCTGTGGGGCATATCTATGAACAAACACAATCCAAATATTTTGAGTACCTGGGTTGTGACCACTGCATGCAGTACACTGACAGAAAACACCAACTGGAAGCACAAATATACTAGTCCTACATTTTGGCTCAGCTCTCAAAGGGGGAGGGCAGCTACCTCAGACTACAGATCCACCTAAATGAGGCTCTTGTTCTTAAATAAAATCTTCATTCTCAGCAAGGAGTCCCTTCAGTGTTTTCTTCCCTTACTAAGCAATCCTGGCTGACAGAAAACATCCCAAGAGCCGAGCACCTGTGAGAGTGAATCCGCTCCCATCCACACTCCTTGCAAGCCAGGAAGGGAGTAGAAGGTTGAGCCACTGCTGTCCATAGGGCTGAGCGGCGAGTTATCTATAAAGACTTCAACCTCTAAAACCTTCCAGACGGAACCCACCCTTTGGGTTGTTCTACATGTGTCTCATGTATTTCAGAACATACTTGAAACAGCATAGCTCTAGCTTTTGTGGGGGTGTTGTGTTTGTTTTTGCTTAGGGCTCTATGAAACAAGGTGCCCCGGCTTTAGTCTTCTCTACCTGAGGAAATTAGCTCTAGCATGGGCCACTCTGAAGGAGAAAGAGTCATGTGGCAAGACAAAATGCTCAAGATTCTTCTGGCAGCTCTGAGTGCCCAGCCCCAAGAGCTTTGCCAACCCCAAGGCAGGGTTAAATGCCCCAACTAGGCTCAAAGGCTCCAAACCCTGAATCCAAGAGATGAGCTTCCGGTGGCTTCCCCCGTCTCTCACTAACACCGTCCCTGATGCTCAGTGTCTCTCCACTCCCGACATCTCTGCTCTGCTGACTACACAACCATTAGAAAAATACAGACACCACCTTCCTGCAGGAAGAGGAATCTTAACTGAAGCTGGATTGGGAAGCTTTATAAGCACACTGGAGACACTGTCTAGAGTCAAATTATTTTTTATATATATTTCTGTTTTTTGCAGTTTCCTCAGAATCTCTGGCGGGCCTTGCAAGTTCATGAAGCCAAAAGCCATAGATATGTACATCATAGTCCAAAAGTATTAGTACCAAAAACAAAAAAAATGTTTTTAAAAAAATTGCTTTGTTTGCATTTACTGGACTAGAAACTAAGTATGCAACAGATAAATTACAAATGTACATGTCAGCAGCAAAGGGTGATTTCCATTTCTAAAAACACTGCTGTCTATAATGACAATTTAATTGTAGAACATTACTAACCTCAGAAGACTCAAAAATCACCCCTCCACCACCTCTCCCTTTAGCCTATCCCCAGCAAAATAAAGAGAAGGGAGGAAAACAAACTCTTAAAGGTGGAAGAGGGGAGCGAGAGAAGGCCATGTCAGCGAGGCTGCACACTCAAAGCACACCCAGCCTGCGGACTCCTGTTAGTCGTGACTAGCTCTTTAAGGCAGAGGAGAAACATTCTGTGGATCCAGTGCTGTTGGCTCGTCTCACTCACGTGGTTTCAGCGGCTGAGGATGAGGTACATTTCTTCCTGAAGCGAGAGCGAAGGATTCTAGGCGGTGCCTGGTAGGAAAAAGAGGAAAAGATGGCATCCGTGAATATGGCATGAAGGGAAGAGGTTATCTAAGTGTGTGACTGTCTGCTCCTTTGGCCAGATGCGCATGGTGAGGTGCTGAGGAGAAGGGTCCCTCTGAGTTCCCAAAGCAGGAATCAGACTCTAGGGCTGCACCCCACACACCCAGTGGAGCTGAGCCCACTGAGAAGCCTAGCACCCCTGCCTGCCTGTGTTTTCCCAAGTCCTCAGCTCTCAAAAAAGGTCGGCTGGCAGAAATGATGCATCTTTCTTGTTCCCGCCTCGGGGTGGGGGCGAGTGATCTTGAGTGACTCAGCAGAGAGAAAAGCCTCTCATCTCTTCCCTCATCTTTCTTCTTTCCTTTGGGGAGCAGCCTTGTGTTCCTTGGTACGTGCTTCAAACTTCCAGTCCCCGTTCTGGATGTGGGACCCTTTGAGACAAAGCAAACCACACCACAAAGGCAAATGCCACTTTTAAGTGTCAAGGATTCCGCCTCATCTCCCCCACAAATGGCTCTCAAGGCACCCCTCTTTACGTGTGCTACAGAGACACCAGGAGGATTACAATGACAGTGAAAGAAAGAGGGAAACCTTGCTTAGCATAGTAGCCTCCCCCTGTCCTCCAATGCTGTTTTTTGTTTTTTTGTTTTTGCAACAGGGTCTCGCTTTGTCATTTAGACTGGCCCTGAGCTCACTGTGTAGCCCAGGCAAGCCTTGAACTCACAGTAATCCTCCTGCCTCTGCCTCCCAAGTGCTGGGATTACAGGCGTGAGCCACCATGCCCTACACTGTGGTATGTAGGATCAAACTCAGGACCTTGTGTTTGTGAGGCAGATGCTGGACCCACTGAGCTAAATTCCCAGACCCAATGCTGTCTATTTCTGAAGGAAAAACTTTCTCCACCCTGTCCTTTCACATTGCTGCTCGGCTGACCGGGAGCCCCGCCTCCACCCCGGCCTGGCATCTGTCTCCCTGAGCTTACAGTCCCTTTTGCATGGGTCTCCCCAGCCACTGCCCAGGTGCAAGAGGCGGGGCTGCCTTCCAATTTTGTCCTCTGGCACCGTTTTATGCCTGCCATACAGCAGCAGCCTTTGCACTCAGGTGTGTGTGGGCGTGGATATGGGTGGGAGTTTCTGCTGTCTCCTCCCTGTCCCCGACTGTGCACTGACTCCCCATGAACTTCCTGAGCATAGGTCCATGTTCCATCCATCCATTACCACTGCCTGGGTGGCTGCAAAATGCCAACCAGGCACATCAAGGGAGGAAGGAACCCAGGCACAGTGGCACATGCCTGGAATCTCAGCATTCTGGGGAACTCAGACAGGAGGTTCCCAACTTAGTGAGAACTTGTCTCAACATTTAAAAATGGGCTGGGAAAGTAGCTTGGTGGGGAGGCTGTGGGTTCAATCCCCATACTGCAAAAAATAAAAATAAAGCATAATTCTTTCCAAAAAGAAGGGAAGGAGTGAATGGAGAAAACACTCTCCTGCCCTAACACCAAGTTCTCCGACACAGCCTTAACCCTGGGAAGTGTTTAGCACCATGTCTGAACGTAGACTAGGAGAGCAGCAGCGTCACACAGCTCTCTAGTAACCTGCCTCTCGGTGGTCACAGTAAACAGCAAAGCAGTCGGGAACTTTAAAACAAAACCAAAAGCACAATCGCTTGAGGCCTGGGATGTCTGGGGCAGGACCCCTCTGCCACTGAGGAGGCCACGCCCAGTCCGGAATCTCTAACTCCACAACTGACTCACATGCGACAACTCCTACACATGGATGTGGCCACGAGTCTGGTGTGAACAAAATCCCACTCCACTGTGTTTCGGGGGAACCTGACCACAGTCCCTCACCTGACCTCACAGGGGCCTCTGTTCTGTGGTCAGGGCACCCCGGGCTCACACAGGACCTCAAATGGGGAACAGGGGAGAAGAGCAAGGGGGCAGACAGGAAGCCCCTCTGTCATGTCAGAGAGCTGGGCCCATGAATGCTAGGTTGGGCCTTCCTCCTGCCAAAACCATGTCCAGAGCTATGGCTGGCTGTAGTATCTACATCAAGAGTATTATTCTGGGTAATTTAAAAGGGCCTTAGCCTCTTACAACATTGTGTGAATAGCTGTGTTGTGCTAGGCACAGTACTATGCCTTGGAGAAACAGTGATGAACAAGCCTCATTCATTAAAAACATGTCATGTTTAAAAAATAAATCAAAACCTAGATGCTTTACCACTCTCCTATTTCTAAATGAAATTTGTGGAGCCTTCTCTCTACCCCAACCCTAATCTTTGGTAAGTAGCCAGATACTATTTAGTGATTTATCTGCCTGTTGGACAAAGGGATGGAGGGAGATCTTTTCATCCAAGCACTCAAGAGATACCCAAGAGATGTCTCTCCTGGAACCCCCAGATCTCCAGGGCAAAGCTCCTCATCAAACACATGCTCCCCAGCCCACAGCCCCGGACACCGTGTACCTCCAGGGGCAACTCCGTCCTTCTCGGTGCCTTATACTTGTACATGAAATCCAGCAGGTCTTCCTCCTCCTCGTCAGAAAATGCCAATGGGTTTTGGACCTGGTGGGGCTCCCAGGCCTTCAGACCACCCTCATTCACCTCTCCCTCAACCACTTAATGTCCATTTACAATCTACACAGAGGAAACAAAGTACGGCAAAGAGGGGTCAGTGTGACAAGGAGCAAGGAAGCCCAGGAAAGGCAAGGCTAGGCACACACCATGAGCCGGGCCTGTTAGGAAAGCTGACTCCATGCCCACCCGCGTCTGAAGAAGCTCCAGGGGCTCTGGGGGCTCTGCTAGGGGAGAGAGTGTCAGGATTGCGCAGGTGCAACTCTAAGACTCACCGCACACCATGCACACAGCCTCAGGCTCAGTGTCTACCAAACAGCTACCAGAGCGGGTGGGGTGCTGCTTCCTGGGAGAAGCAGCTGCCTTGACTGAGATGGGTCCAACTCTGCAGTTTAGACTAGTGGCTCCATCCCAGAATGCTCCAGGGGCAGGATCTCCTCCAGAGAGGACAGTGGGGTGATCTCAAGGGAGACACATATGCTTCTCTATTCCACACACAAGCAATGTTGACAGTGCCTGCTAGTTGTGTTCAGCTCCATCTCTTTGTCTTCCAAGTCGTGTTTTTTCCTAAAGCATCCCCACAAATTTCTGTACAGTGTACAAACAAGCCTTCTGCCCCCTCTCTGAGATGGAGGCAAGAACCAGACTGCCCCAGGCCTCAGGCCTCTCTTCCCAGAAAGGCCAACCCCAAGACCCCAGCAGCTGCACAGCACCCGCTCTGGTCCCTTCTTGGGGCTGCTCAGCAGGGATGCACCAAAGCTGTCCCCAACGATGCCTATGGCTAATGGCTTCGCCATCTGCTGGGTCAGCTCCAACACTCTTTAAGAGACAGGATGTACAATGCCGGGCGTGGTGGCTCATGCCTGTAATCCCAGCACTCGGGAGGCAGAGACAGGAGGATTGCTGAGTTCACGGCGGCTTGCCTGGGCACCATAGTGAGCTCAGGGCCAGCCTGAACTACAACGCGAGACCCTGTCTCAAAAAAGCAAAAAAAAAAAGAGACACGATGTAAACTGCCAGGGAGCCTGAAGGAAAAACACTGAACAGAGCCATGTAGACTTTCTCCTTTCAAGCACCAGTCCTAGAAAAGCAGAGGCATTTCGTGGAAGGAGAAACTGAATATTGCCCCTCCTTCCAAGAGCATGACGGCGATTCCTATTTCAGTCTGCTTTGAATAAAACCACAGGAAGAGCTCCAGAATTAATTACTCCGTGTTATGAGGCCAGGCGGCCCTATCTTAGTAGAGATATGAAATATCCCCTGCTATACCCAGCTTATCTGACATCCACAGAAACACCTTTCAGTGCTTCCCGTATTTGTTTTTACCTAGAATCACAGAAGGTAGAGCTCAGATTATTTGGTCCTTCCACCCTGAGGTCTGCAGATAAAAACCGGTGCTCTTTCTGGGGCTCCCCGCCTGCTCCTGAAAATGATCAGTCACCAAACACACTTTGTCGTGACCTGACAGCACTAGGCGAGAAGCAAGCCGTCAGCTGAACCCTAATTAGAGCAGCTTTTAAGGGCTCTGCTAGCCTTCCCCAGCAGCCAGCAGGGGGCAGCATGAGAGCGCAGCCGCCTTGCCCAGGCCTCTCAAATGAGAACTGTAGGCGGGGAGATCCACTCAAACTGTGCCTTGTAAAGAACTGACGTCCCTAATCCTTCTCCGACGACAGTTTTCACTCTAAACTCCCCTTGGTCTTCCTGCTCCAAGTTCAGATTGCTCTCTGGGCCCTTCCCTTGTAGAATTGGCAGGACTAAGACTTTGTTGAGCACAAACACTTGCAAATGCAGGGAGAGGCCTGTCGATACTGTGGCCTTCCTGGCCTCCCACACTGAGACCTCAATCCTGTGTGGAAACTGTAGCTACATGCCCCGCTGTCCTATCATTCTCCTGCCTCAGCCTAACAGAAAGTGTCAGGACTTGTGGGCTACGGGGTGGTCCCTTTCATTCCCTCTGAGTGCCTGACCTGGAGCAGTGAGCCCAGTGGCTACTCACTCACTGAATAGGACCACAGGGTCATCTCACACAGCTCAGCTCTCACCCCAAGTCAGAGCCTGGCACCCATCTACCAGCTCCAGAGAAAGCTTCCTAAAAAGAGAGGAACCCTCTGTCACTATGTCGCCTAAGCATGGTGCCAACCGTACTGGCAATACTCTCAGGGCCCTGAACAAACCTGGCTCCCGAGCCTCAGGCTGACTGTCACACTATGGACACCAACTCTTAAGTGATGGCATCTCTGTCTATCCAGAAGGTGGGGGGAAGCCCACTGACTGTCCACACCTCAATGGCCCACATTTTAAACTGTCTCACCCCAGTGCCCTTGCCCACTCCCTTCCCCCAGGCCTCATTTTCCTTATTTTGACTCACTGTTTCACGTTGTCTCCACACAGACTTACGTGTTTCTGGAACCGGGAGGGGTATAAATGAGGAATGAGCCCCATGGAACACAGTCCCACCGAGGCAGCGCCGGGACCAGCATGGGGTCAGCAGGGCAGGAAATGCAGCAGTGTGCCTGCTCAGTGCTCTTAACCCTGCACATCTGCACAGAATTTGGGACCTGACTGGTCCTCAGCCCTGACAGCAGCCTGAAAGGTGCTGCCTTCCACGTCCAAGTTCCCTGATGGGCCTAGAGACGACCTGGATGGGAGCAGGGTCTCCCATGGGCAGCCAAGGCCGCATTTCTTCCCTAACCTTGCGGCTGCAGAACTGCCACCAAGGAGCCTGAGGCTGGGAGGCTGCTAGGAAAGGGCAGGGGATGGGTGCGTGTGTTTAGCAAGTGTCACACTGCACAGCAGGCTGGCCGGGGCCCCTCCTTCTCCCCATGGGGGCTGGGGAGGAGGAACCAGCTGCATCTAAGTCCTTTAAAGGCCTGAGCAGAGCTGCCAGCTCTGAGCCCTGGGCTGCATCACCCGGCAGTGCCAGTGCGGCAGAACACCCCCAGGTTAGCAAACACACCCACACGCATGGGCTAGTGAATAACAGAAGGCGGCACACAAGTCAGAGGCACATGCCTGCCTGGAACACTTACGTCCACGTCCCCAGCAGCCACCGAGAAGAGAACAGAGAACACTGTTAGGGGACAGTCCTGAAGGATAAAACTCACACAGGTGTGGGAGTGCAAGCGTGTGCACGCACGCACATGCACATGCTCACTGCCCACACTCCAAACCTGTTGTGGTCAGAGTAAAGAGACTAGGTTCCCAGGGTGACTTTCAAAAAAGTGCTGCTTGTGCTCACTCATACATATTCCCTCTCCCTCTCCCTCTTTCTCTCTTTAAAATTATGTCCTGCATACTTGGCTTTAAAAGGAGGGGCACTCCTTCTGGCTAATTCCGCACAGTGACCCCGAGTTCAGTTCCAAGTTCCAACAAAGCAGGTGGAGAGCAAAGAGAGGAAAAGGGCAGAGAGGCAGAGACACATGCAAGAAACAACAGGGAGTCTGCCAGCACACAGGCAGGAATGGGGCATGGCCAGAAGGGAATGTTCTGGAATCTGCCACGCACAGCTTAGAACAGAGGCTCTGCCTGATCCCTGCTGCTCTCTGGGACCTCAGCCTCCTCTGACATGAGGTCACTGCCTTGTGTCAGACTCCTTAACCTCCCCTGAATTAAGACTCGGATTTATAATTTCTGGGCTATTTCCCTATCTATTCAGGGACCCTGGGGCTCTATGAGTCCCCAAGTATGGCTTGAACCTTCCCAGGATCTGACCTGAGCAACCCCAGCAGGTGACGTCATTTCAGGGGTCCAGAGGAGAGAGTTTCCCTAAAACCCTCTTTGGCCGCATCGCTGCTAAGAGTCAGCCCCTAGCCCAGGGTCCAGGATGAACCTCCCCCAACACCATCTGCCACCACCCCCCAGGCCAGCCCTTTTCACTACAGCTGCTGTCAGACCCAAAGGCTCCTGCGGGTGTCCAGTCCAACCTGCCACCTTCCCGAGGGGAAGCCAGGCCTAGAAGGTAGGCACTGTCCCGAGAACACAGGGGAAAGGCTGTACTAGATCCTCAGAAGGCCCTGTGCAAGCACACTTGGGGGCAGGAGTGAGAGCCCCAGGGCACTGAGCGTGAAGAGGCCCTTGGAGAGGCTGAGCCCCAGAAGGGAGCCGGGGCCAAGGCTTCCACTGAGCCCACACTGTGTGGTACAAAACAACCCCCACCCCTTTGGGTAAGGGGCCACTGAATCTCAGACACTCTACAGCCTGCCACAGCTGCCCCCAAACATAAATCCCCACAGTCAGCTCTACAATTACATGTCAACAGCCTGGAAGGCTGTCTCTGGTTATGAAACCTCACGGTGGGGGAGGGCTTCCAGCAGAGCCAAGAGGACAGCATGGAGCAGAGGGCAGCTCTCCCTTCCCAGTACCCCAGGTGACAATATCCCCGAACGAGAGAAGGATGGAGTTCAGATCTGAAGTGCTGAAGGGTGAGCAGACAGAAGTAACCAGGCTGCGGGGCTGCTGCACCTGTTTCCTGGGAAGCAGTGCGTCGATAGCCTGTCCTAGCATCTGGCACGGGAAACAGCTGCATGAGGACCCTCTGTGTTTGACTTGGGCCCACAGAGGCATAGGTGGGTTAGTCACCCGGGCCAGAACTGGTTTCCACCACACCCTGCACAGCACCCCTCTGTAAGCTCCCTCACAGCGTCCAGCTTTAAAAGCTTAGCACAGAGAAGCCTTACAAATGAAGGAACAGAGGGAAAGTAGGACACTCCTAATGCAGTTTCAAGTCCTCCTGGTTGTCATCTGTGGGGGAGGGACACACCGTGCCACAGTGGCACAGGGCGAGCGGTACAGGCTATCCTGGGCACCGGGTATGGCTTCCTCTCTTCTTCACGGCACCAGCAGGCTGCAGGGCAGGGTGGCCCCTCTACCTCCCAAGCCAAAGGCAGCTCCTTCATGGGGGAGCCAGGAAGGGTCACATGATGATAGGTTTCTCAGGTGCCCTTCTTTGTCCCTAAGGTGTCCAGTTAAGGTGAGGCACACAGGAGGAGTGGGTCACGAGGAAACAACACGGCTAGTGGCAGGGTGGCCATGGCCCCATCATACCCTCACTCACAGAGGCAGCAGCAGGAGGCCCTGTCCCAAACTGGAAGACCTGGACTCAACCTCTCTCCCTGCACTGTCCAGTTATTTCAGGTAGTAATAGCAATAATCCTTCAGAAAGCCCATCATAGCCATTTCCACAACTGCAGTGAGGCAGAAAAGCAGGAACCGGTAACTCCATTTTAAAATGAAGAAACAACTCAGCATAGTTAGTGGTTCGCACTGCTAGTAAGTGGCAAAGCAGGACCAGGACTCCCTTGGCTGCACCAGTGCCCAAACCCTACAGAAACACAGGGCTTCAAGACTTCAGAGGATCCTGGTAAATTCTTGAGTTCACAGGGAAGTCTGTGTCTGTGGTGACTTAAAAACACCCGCACACACACCTTTGCTACTCTTTCCTTTAAGAAGTGAGGATGCCACTCCTTCCCTTGAAAGTGGGCTGGACCTGATAATTAGCTTTCCAACAAATAGAGTGAAACAGAAACAGTGGGTGGGACTTGAAAGACGAGGTTATAAAAGGTACTGTGGTTTCCTCCCTGCCCTCTCTATCCTGGATCATTCACTCAGGATCAATCTGCCATGTTGCAAAGATGCTCAAGCAGGCCTGTGGAGGTGCCTGTGGAAAGGATCAAAGGCCCTCAGCCAAGGGCCACGAGTGCCCCTTTCTATGGACCCCAGATGACTCAGCACTGGCCCACAGCGTAACTGCAGCCCCCTGAGAGGTCAAGTCACTCTCAAATTCCTAGCCAGGAGCTAGAAGACACTATATTCTGTCCCAAGGAATTAGCTCCCTGTGCCTTTCTAGCTAACAAGGCAGCTGAAAGGGAGCCTAAGGTCCAGTGGCAGTTGCAGGTTAGACCCTGTGGTGAGCCCAGCAGACTGCAAGGAGCTGGCTGCTTACTCACCTTTCCGGGTCCGGCAGGTGGAGCAGCAGGTGCACACTGTGGGAACGGGGTGGGGCACATCAGTGACATCCCCCAGCCCTGGGTAAATAGGAAGGCCCCAAGGCACTGTGGGAATCCATGGGTGTTCAATACAGGGCTCCCAAGGAAGTGGGTGTCTACAGAGAACCCAAGGTGAAGCCGGGATCATCTCAGATTCCACTTTTCAGGTGCTATCTAGAAAATACCCTCCCCGAGCCTGCAATGGTCAGGTCTCACGTTCTACAGCCTAAGGGAGGGTAAGGGCATAGAACAGAAGCTTCCTGTGGGAGGTAACTGCAACACCTACCCTCCCAGAAGCCTCCTCTCTAGGCCTGCTGGCTCAGGTCTCCTCACATGGACCCCAAACAGGAAAATGCTTAGTGATCAGGTGCTGGCCAAAGGCCTAATTGGCTACATCCTGAGTACACTATTGGTCTTGGTGCAGTGTGGGCTTTGGCAGGTAGTAGGTGTGTACTAAATGCAGGCTGAGAAACTCCAGACCCATGCAAGGCCAGGATCATTCCTTTAACCCTTGTTCTGGTAGATACCGCTTGACATTCAGGCCCTGCCCATCCTCACCCTTTGAGCCAGGGGGAGAACTTCATGCTGGTGCATGAGCAATCCCCAGCTCCACTCTGGGTACTGTATGCATGCAGGGGACTCTGCAGGCATGTGTGTTTGGGGGACAATTACGGAGGGAAGACAGAACCTGGGTCCACCTGCTAGGGACATGTAGACCAAAGAGATAATGAGGAACACTTTATGCACCTCCTTTCTTCCTTCCTTTGCTCGCTTCTTCCTTTCTTTCCTCAAGAGGCGGGGGTTGAGCGGATCAGTCTTCTCAGTCCTCAGCCAGCAGCCCTCACTGGTTCATCGCACCACCGCCTCCTCCTGACGCATGCATGTGTGTGACTTTCACTCTGACATGCCACTCATGCTTCCCTCCTCCTCAAGAGGCAGTGATTTTAACATCTGAAGTGCACTTTTTTGTTTAGATCTATTCTTACAAACTCTGTGGACTTCGTTTTTTTGCAGTATGGGGGATCAAACTCTGGCAGAACTCTGCGTTTTTATTTTGTATCATAGCTCTTTTTATTTTACCTTTAAAAATTCCATTGTTTTGTACTTTTCTCATGAGGCACCATGCTTTCCATCTGTGTGTCTGCTTAGTCTGTGGCTTCCTGTGGCCTCGCAGAGCTTCGTGCTACAGCCACTGCCTCTTGCCTGTCCTCTCCTGGGCTGTCTTCCCTGCCTGTCACCTGACTGGGGTTTGCTGCCACACAACTCTAAGACAAAGGCTGAAGGGGATTATTGGGCCCATTAACCAAAGACAAGAAGTGAAGGGAAGTGGGTCAGTCTCCTGCACAGTTCTTGGTGTAACTGCCTGGGGTCTTGTCCTATGAAGAGCTCTGAAGTTGAGTCGCAGCCCAGGGGGCACAAATGTGGCACCTGCACAGGCCCAGTGTCACCCTACCAAGATAGAAGCCCAGTCGCACCCCTCCTCTGGTGCTTCCTCTATTCACTCCTGGCCTCTGAAGTCCACCCTGGGCTGAATGGGGGAGGTCACAGCAGCCCAGGTGGCTGGGCTTCCTCTGACAGGCTTCCTCCTGGGCATCTGCTCAGGAGTGACAGCATTATGATGTGGGCACTCGGCCCCATAACCAGGCCTGGGTCATCCACCTCCTGTATTTCTCTCTGAGATGGCTTTGTGCCTCAGAATAGCTGGGCAGAGGGCCGTACCACCCATGGCCTCCCTGCTGGGCCACCAGCACCTCCCTCCTCTGCCCTGTGGAAATCACAAAGACAAAGGCAGAGGAGATCTGAGCAGAGGCCTGGACAGGTTCCATGTAGCTCTGGCACTGTTCATGACTTCTCCGAGCCTGCTTTCCCTTCTAGGACCACCTCCATAATGGCAAGACAGGCTCTTAGAGGGAAAGGGACTGTAGGGCCACTAGGCTACTTCCTGGCCAAAGCCTGACCGTTCGACTTCAGGGCCTTCAAATGTCTGGGATCTCACTACCTCACAGGACAGCCCATTTCTGCAGTTCTTTCAGTACCACAAAGTGCCTTCTTGGATATGATTATAACAAGACCAACAATAGCAGTTACTGCATATCAGTGCCAGGCACCATGCTGAGTACTTTGACAGCTTAGTTCCACTGGCTGCTACAGATGGTGGCATTCCTATATACAGACAAGGACTCAGAGCTGCAAAGAGCATGCCAGCTTGCCCAGCTCACAGGACTAGGGAGTGGCTGCTCTTCCCCTAATTTCTTGCTCTGCCCCTCTGGGCCTCAAAGAGCAGGGCCCTTTTCCTTCCAAGCAACAGTTCTTGGGAACCAGTGAGCTGCCCATGAATGGAGGCAATTCTTGTTTGTGGGGTACTGCCCAGGAGCCAGAGACCACACTCCGCTGTAGTCCATCAGCAGGTGACCCTGGTGACAGTCCCCTTACCTAGGCTTTCGTCTCTTCACTGGCATAATCAGAGGGCTAGTCTAGGTGGTCTCTGAGGTCCTTCCTGCCTGAATTTTAGGATTTGTGCTGAGTTCCAGCAGTGGTGAGTTTCTCTGAAAGATGACCCTTGACTCATGGCCACCCCCCATTTCTGGAGTTAAAACATCTCCCACTAAAATCTATGCTTGTTGGACCTGGGGGAACAAGCAAAGAGTACATTCCTGAGAAGGGTAGAAACACAACATCAAAGGGTGAGAGTCACTGTCCTCAGGGAGCCTGGGCTCATGCTTCCCCACGCCAAGAGTCAGTGGGGTCTGTCAGAACCTGTGCCCTAGGGCAGAGGCCCCTGGCAGCTGCTCCTCAGAGCTCACCACTGGGTGCAGATGGCCTGGGTCAGAGCAGGGCAGACCATGGGCACACACACACACACACACACACACACACACACATGGATTCCAAAAGAATCAGAGGCAGAAATCCGGCAGCATCCTCCACACTTTCATCCCCAGCCCTCTCAGCAGCAGCCAAGACCCAAGGCCCTTGTACCTCCCCAAGGAACAGTCTGGGAACTGTAAGTCCAGCTCTTGCTTCAAGACTACACTCTCACTTGCTATGAGCCTGAACCCTAGGCTGAGGGATCAGACCCCTGGGGTGCCCCATGCAGCTGTACCTCAACAGCATCGTGCATCTCATCTAGGTCTCACTCCAGACCTACTGGGGCCTATAGGGATGGACTAGGATTCTGCGTGTTCAGCAAGGTTCCCTGATTGATCCCCACATGAACAGCCTCATGCCAGATGCCTGAAAATTGGAGTTAGACATTTGAGGTAGAGATGTGGTTACCTGAGGCCCTGTCCCCCACAGAACTGAACCCCAGAGCTACCATGGGCCTCGATGAGTGGGGGCTATAGTGTGCACAGTGACCAGGTGGAAAAGGAGAAGACAGAAAAGTGAAAGACAGGACAGGAAATGACCAGACAGGAGGAAGAGCTGTGAGAGATAGTTAAAACAGGAAAGGACCTCAGAGTGGGAGGCAGAGAGGGACAGAACAAAGAAGGCACCACAGCCCAGCTCTGGCTGTGTTTGTTGCCTCTAGGACTGGCCCAGGCACTGGCACTTAGCACACCCAACTCTCCAGGGAGGAGGACCCTCGGGGCAGAGTCCCCAGGCCAGCTTCCTGGGCGCTCTGCCCCTCAGCTGGGCTGGCACAGTCTGATGGACATCTCCGTCAGTGGCAGGTCCACAGGCAAAGGTCAGATAAAGTGTCTTTCGATGAAGCGAGCATCAGGGTGGGTGTGGTGGAGGGGAAGTGAAGAGACACCTACCTGAGCTGCCAGCGCTCTCAGAAGCACTCCTGGACATCTTGGGCTGGCCGTGTTTACCACTGGCCCGCCCAGCCCCAGGCGGAGGGGGCCCTGCGGGAGCAGGGGCGCCGTCTCCCCTGATGGTGGTGAGGTCCTGCATGCTGAAGCTCCGGAGTCTCTCTGATAAGGCACCCTGTCCCTGGACACAACACAGAAGGGCATATGTCAGAAGCCTGCCGCAGGGTCACGGGCAGTGGGGGGGCAGACTTGACAAAGGGAGCCTTGCTGTGAGGGTCAGCAAGGTGGAAATCAAGACCAGGATGGCTCTGCCATGGGACAGGGCCCGGGTACACCAGCTGGAAACAATGAAGGGATAGGATGGGGGTGCTGGCCACTGCTCCTGTGGCCCAAGGCCAGATACCGCTTCAGATACCGCTGACGAGCTGGAGCCCCACGCGGGCCAGGAGGTGATTACTGCCACCGTCCTTCCTCCCTGGAGGGTGCTGGCTGCTTCTCTGCCTTTGCGCAAGTAAACTTCCATATATGGCCTCATTTTTCTCAGTTCTCAGTATATAAGAATCTGGTTGGAAAATCCAAACCTAATATTCTGTGCTCAGTCTTAATTCTTTTCAAAGGATATAAAATATACTTTGTGTTTTGTAAAGTATGACAATGGCCTTTCTTTCATCTGTAAAGCTGTTTCCATTTATAAGACACATTTATGTTGGTGCATTTGGGTTTCATAAAATACCCAAAAGGTAAGGAATCAGGAAAGGAAAAATGATATTTAAGAGATTCCCTGCTGCTGATTGTAACCATTTCCTATCAATCTCTGGAGAGGACTGCTCTTTTGTTGAGGGAAGCAAGATAAGTGCTTATGAAAGATAAGGTCTTGCATGCCTGGTGGGGAGAACCTGCCAAGAAGGAAAGGATCACAGTGAAGGCCCAGGAGCCAGGATGCTCTGGGTGCACCTTGGGGTGAGAGAGACCTGTGTTTGGGGGCGGGAAACCTGAGAGTGGGGCCCAGGCCAGCAGGAGCCTGGGTCACTGGGAACTGGCTGAGATATAGATCAAGAAGTGACAGGCAAGTAACCACCTGACCGGTTCATGAACTCTGGCGTGTTCAGAAGTGCAGGGGAACTATGGCCTGCTCTCAGGTATGGGGAGGGGGCATGATATCTGGAAATTGACATAGGGTATATGCCAAGAAAATGAGGGCCAGATTAGCCACTGATTACATCCCTTCCAAACTTAAATACCCAGTGATCCAAGGTCATTTTACTCAGCAAGATCTTAAATGACATCTAGAATTTAGATTTGTGGTGCTGGGCATTGAACTCGGGGCCTTCTGCACACTAGGCAGAGATGCTCTACCACTGAGCAACACTTGCAGCCTGACGTCTAGAATTTGGAAGAACAGACATTGATTCTGCAAAGTGTGAGAGGACAGTCTGACAATTACAATTGAGGAATTGAATGTGAGGTTAACAATCAAGCAAACCGCTTGCTGGTACACTCTTTTACTCATCTCCCCATTTATTCATTAATCTGTTCAACAATGATGTATCAAGTTCTTGCTCTGGACAACACATGGCACTAGGTTTTATTAGCAAAACTATCATTCAATTGCTGACAAAATACAAGAAGATAAAGGTACAACGGATAACACAGAAGTGCCACACTGGAAGCCGCAAGATGCAAGAGTAAGAAGGGTGGCTCCAGAGTCCGACCTGGACTCGCACTTCACGCCTGTCATTCCGCAGCCAGGCGATCGTAACCTCTCTCCAGCTCTATACCCTCGTCTGCAGAGAAGCATGGAGCGGCAGGGCGCTGGTGGGGGTTCAGCAAGCTTATCCCCTTCACATAAATGCCTGTTACAAAGCCCAAGGCAGAGTAGTGTTAAAAAATGCCAACTGGCCAGGCGTGGTGGCTCACGCCTGTAATCCCAGCACTTGGGAGGCAGAGGCAGGAGGACTGCTGAGTTCAAGGCTTGCCTGGGCTACATAGTGAGCTCAGGGCCAGCCTGAGCTACAAAGTGAGACCCTGTCTCAAAAAAAAAAAAAAAAAAAAA
>PVIC010003721.1:0-16649 GCA_004025085.1 Thryonomys swinderianus | reverse complement strand
AGAAAGTGGCACCAAGTGTCACGTGCATCTGCGTTAGCGAAGGCTCCATTTCCCTCCCAGAAGCCAGCCAGCTTAGCTCCAGTATCGCCAGCATCAGGGAGACTGGAAGTGGCAGCAGTTAGGAAAGAGGAGATAATAATAGCCAGTTCCCATCTAGTCCTGTGTCAGAGTCAATCACAGTGGCATGGAAATAAGAGCTTCAAAAACAAATTAGCCCTTTGCTGTCAAAACAGTCAGAGGTGTTTAAAATCAATACGTCTCTCTGATTTGTAAACCTCTCAGCCATGCTCAGCCTCTACTCAAAAGCTCATTCTCTTGTAGTTCTCACAAACCTCAATCCACCCTGTCACTTCAGCTCTGCTCTGAAGAAACTGTTTTCTTATTCTGGACCAACACCTTTAGGGAACCTTGAGGAGTTGACTTTAGGATAATATGTATGGACTGGATTCCCTAAGTCTGGAAAAGGTTTACACTCTATCCTTAAATTTCAATGAGCCACCTTTAATATTCAAAGCTCTGAAAAGCCCTGCAGTGTTCTGGATTATTTAATTCAGTGTATCCCAAACCCACAATGGGATAGATTCAGTGGACCATCCGAAAGTCATTCCCAATTCCATTCTTCAAGTGATGAGAGAAAAAAATATATTTCCCAATCTCCCTTGCAGCTATAGATGGTTCTGGCTAAAGGGATGTAGAAGAAATCTGTTGAGGGATTTCTGGAAACAACATTTTCCTGATTATACAGGAGGAGAAAGGCCTGACCTTGCTCCCAGATTTTTGTGTGATTCAGAGGCCTAGAACTGACATATTGTGAGTAGGAGAATCACAGAGCCAATGACCAAGAGCCTTGATATCACGAGGTCACTGGAATAATGACACCTTCCAGGATTCTGAGAATTCTTGTAAGCGATGATCATCAATTCCAAGACATGCTTTTTCATCTCTGAAACTGGGATTATCTTACAATTGCTGCCACCTCCCCAAAACACGTTGTCATCACTGTCCACACACTTGGTCTGTCACTCCTTGTGGCAGGACTGGACAATGAAAACCCCTGTGTGTGCAATGACCAAGCCGTTTATGAGCCACTGGAGGAAGGAATACAAGTCCTGTTTGTCTGAAACACATTCCACCAGTGTCTTCTGGTGTAACCAGAAGTGGCAGCACCAGAACTGGCAGGATGGGTATCCAAAGCTTAAACGAAGGTTCCAGAAGCAGGTATTCATCAGCAGCGCCCGGGAAGGAAGAGGATGACGCAGTGTGGCTATAAATGGATGAGCTGAGCTGAACAGTGACTCAGAAGACTGTTGTCTCAGTGAAGAATGAGGTCAGGAGAACCTTAACCCATTCTCTGTGCTTTTGTTTCTTATAATTGTTTGTGCCAAAGTCATACATACACAAACACACACACACACACACACACAGAGGCTTATAACTAAGTCTCTTCCATGAGTAATAAACACTCTAGGCGAAAATGCACTGTGTCCTAATTTCACTGGCAATATCTTCATTCTTAGCAGTACTTAAGAAAGTGATGAGCCCTGAACTCTAGGAGGCCGAGGCAGGAGAATCACAAGTTGGAGTGCAACCTATCTCAAAGTAAATTCTAAAAAGGGCTGCAGATGTCACCCCTTATGCAAAGACCTTGGGTTCAATCTCCAGTATCAGTTTTCTAACAGATGATTGTAACTGGAAATCTCAGTATTTAGATTAAATTAAATGGCCAACTGGACAGCTCAGAGTAGCTTTCTCTAACCATCTCCTGAAATATGCTCTCGGTGTGGCCTGTGCATCTCTGTTGTGCTCCACACAGTTATATTTAAGTGCTAACTCTGTTTTTTCCTCCTCCTGCAGATTATTTCCTTGCTATTGCTGCCCAGGATCCACCACTCTACTGTAGCACGTGCGCGCGCGTGCATGTGTGTGTGCTTGTGTGTGTGTGAAGGGGTTGAATAAATGAACCAATTGCCATGTACTGAGCTGCTGCCTAAGAACAGTGGGGGGAGATCTACACCCCACCCACTCCGAATCCCAGACCTGAGGGAACATCCTGTTTGATGGGGCCTTGGGATATGTCCACAAGGAGTGCACGAGACATGTCAGAGGGGTACAGAGGGCACGTGTGTGAGAGCTGAGGTGTCCCGGAGACTGACTGCCCTGGCACTGCCCTTGGAGGGTCTGGTAGGTGAAGCTGGGGACCAGGTGGGAAGCAAGTGTATCCCTTAGTATTTGTCATCACTGAGCACTGCACTTTATTCCATTCCAGACTGGGTCTCTGCAGCTCAGTGAGCTACACCCCATGCTAGTGTCTGCTCCAAGTGCTTCCCGTCTTGGGGTTCCCTGGAAGACAGGAGCTGGAAGGAGCCTCACTCTTCACTGTGCACCCTCTTTGGTCCTCTCAGAACTCTACACCATACATTAACTTTAAGAAATAAGTGCAGTATAATTATCAGTAACACCCACAGCACTATCTAAAGGTCATCTTGAAGACCCCAGTGGGTGACTACGGGGCTTGTATGATGCTGACAATGCCATCTAAACTGAAAAATGCCACTGGGAATATTTTCCAAAAATCCAAAGAGAATGGAGAGGGAAGACATGGAATTCCCAGAAACAGAATAATGTAAGCCCTTGACATGGGCCTCTTTCTCAGAGGGACCCGCCAAGTCACAGAACGAGTCCACAGAACCTGAATTTTACCCCATCTCCCTTTGCCCGCTGTCTGATGCTGCTACTCATGACCATAAGAATAAAGGCAAAGGTCTCAGTGTGTCAGGCCACAGCGCAGCCACATCTCCCCCTGGCAATCAGAAGAGTTAGTTCTTCCTTCTCCACCCAGCTCCCTGGCAAGTAACTCCAGCGCTACACATGCTCCACACAGGCTGGCCAGGCTCCCTAGCAACATGCTGCATAGGACCGGGCCACATCTGTGGCTTGAAAATGGATTAACAAACAAAACAGAAAGAAAGGTAAGAGTTTCTACCATGACAGCACTGACAATCAAAGTCAAGTCATTCCCCAGGCATTAAAGGAAAGAAAAAAACCAAGTAAGTTAATCCCATGTTAGATGCCACCAAATGAGCACACCACGAGGCTGTGGAAGGGTGAGGGGGTAGCAGCCGCTCCATGTGCCCGGCACAGAGTCACACACGTGCTCGCACGCAGGTGTCAGGGCCGGGAGACACCTGCCTCTGATCCACACCCGGAGCTGGGGGGTGGAAGTGGCTGCCTGGCCTCTCCACCAGACTGGATCAGTTTGGAGTTAGTCACGCCTGTCAGTGGGGTTACCTGCCCTTCTCTGAGGTCCAAAGAGGAGGCAAAGTGAAAGAGTCGAGCCACCTGATAAAGAGGGAGAGAGGACAAAAAAAAAAAGCTGTGGGCACCGAGCAAACAACATGGGGACGAAGGAGTCGTGTGGTCTTCACATCTTTCCTTCACTCACTCCTTCATGTTTTATTCACTTAACAAAACCACGGTGGAATGCTTACAAAGCTCCGTGTGACATCCATGGATGAACAGAGAAGCGTGAGACAAGGTTCCGGATTCCGCAGAGCTTACAGGCTAGCTGGGTCATCAAGACAAAGAGGTGTACAAGACACAAGTGACAAAGACCACATGACCAGCAATAGGTCAGGCAGGGGGCAGCAGAGGAGTTCTTGCATGAAAAGGGGGAGGCGCACAGAGGGCCAGGTGTGAGAGTGTAAAACTCAAGGTGTGTTTGGGAAAGTGCCACCTGGGAGAAGATGCTTTGGTGGGAAAACTAAGAGTTGGTGACAGAAACTAAAACCAAAGCAAAACAAACAAACCCTGAGTGCTACACAGTTTCTGAGTGGTGAGTAATAAGAAGACAGCAGGTTGTTAGAAGGAGAACATTCTAGAGGCCTTTTATGGCACACCAGGAACTGGGTAGTCTTCTCCATTTGCTGCTGGGCACACGGATATGTGAGATAAAGATGGTGTTCCGGACTCCAGCCCTGAGGTGCCCTTTTCTGGGAGACAGTGACCAAAACCAGTGTCACCCATCAAGGGGCAGCTAGCTGAGTGCTTCTGGCCTGGAGTAGGTGCTGCGAGGTCAGGTAGGGCTGTACAGTGACAGCACACAGGGGAGGTCAGGTCATCTGAGTCACCCGCAAGACGGGGTTTCGGGGTCAACAGGACAGGGCAGCTGCGGAAGTCAGGATGATGTCTCTGCTGGAAGTTCTGCTGCACCCACATTTGTTCCTTCAGAGCAAAGCCCCCAGGGGAGCCTAAGGGGTGGCAGATCCCTCTTCCTGGAGGAAGGGGGTGCACGAGAGGCCCTGCTACAAAGGGATGATGAGAAAGGAGAAAAAGCTAGGGATGGGGGATGCAAGACAAGTCTATGAAGAGTGGGGCTACAGTCATACTTACCTGCTCAAAGATCTCCATGTTATCACACGTGACAAAGCTCTAAGGAAGGTATATTTTTTTCTGTGCTCCAATAAAACTTTATAAAAACAGTTCACGGGCCAGAGTGAATCCCAGCTGATATAGAAACTGTATTTTATGATATTTGTGATATCTGCATTTCAATGTTGTCCTGCTTTACTTCAAGGTCAAAAGAGAACCTGTCTTGGGGGGATTATGGACCCTCTGTATTTCCACAGGTATATGATACAAAGCAGTCAAAAAAGCAGTGGTAAAGAACTATGGGCTGAAGCTGACTCTAAAACCCGCAGTGGCAGACAGTTGTCTCTGGGGCTCCACCATGGGCTTTGGAGCCTGTGTAGCTGAAGTGGAAGACAGCTGGAAGCATCTGCCAGTGTGTGTGTGTGTGTGTGTGTGTGTGTGTGTGTGTGTGTGTGTGGTCATGTGGGGTGGCTGAAGCCATGCAGGAGCACTGTCTGGGAACCAGGGACCCGCACACTGCAGGGCTGAAGAGAAGGAAGAACTGTGTGGAATGTCAGGGCACAGCCATGAGGAACAGGCAGCCAGGCATGAGAGAAGGGCTTGCCCAGGAAGACAAGGCCCGTGTGAGGAGGACTGGGACAAGGGCAGGAAGCTCAGCCTCCTCTTCCACAGTGTGCTGGTAAACAGCCTCGCAGTCCTACCATCTGATTTATCTCATTCTGCTCAACAGTGAAGAGATCACAGTCACCCTGAGAGAGCAAATGGATGCAGGAAGGGAATAGGTGACCTCTGCTCAGTATATATTGTGAGTTCCGCTCTGAGTGTGTGTGTGTGTGTGTGTGTGTGTGTAAAACAGAATGAATCCAGGGCCACATACATGCTAGGCAAGTGCTCTACCACTAAGCTACATCTCTGGCTCTTTATTTCTATTATTTGGGGGAAGGGAGGCAGGATCTTGCTAAGTTGTCTAGTGTGGCAATGAATTTACAATCCTCCTGCCTCCGCCTTCTGAGTAACTGGGGTGACAGGCCCGCACTACCACACCTGGCTGCAGTAAATTTTTTTTTTTTTTTTTTTTTGAGACAGGTTCTCGCTTTGTAGTTCAGGCTGGCCCTGAGCTCACTATGTAGCCCAGGCAAGCCTCAAACTCAGCAATCCTCCTGTCTCTGCCTCCCGAGTGCTGGGATTACAGGCGTGAGCCACCACGCCCGGCACTGTGGTATGTGGTATTGATTGCTGGTGGGTGTGAGTCTCCATGCCCAGCACTGTATGTGGTTACCGGGGATCGAACTCAGGACCTTGTGCTTGCGAGGCAGGCACTGGAACCACTGAGCTAACCCTCCGGCCCTGCAGTAAATTCTTTATATGCATCATCTGAGAACTATTTTCTGTCATCCCTGTGTTGTAGGTGAAAGCTGAAACTCATGCAGGCATTGAAGGTAGGATTAGAACTAGGACTCGGCCACTGGGTCTGCTCATCCAAAGCCCCCACTTAGGATAGATTTTTCTACCAGTGTGGCAGCAAAAAAAATATGTTCTCCAGTCTTCCATTTAACACTCACTCACCACCTACTAGGGATGCATATGACACAAACGTAAAGGGCAACAACAGAGTGCTATTGGAGGACCAGGAGTGAGGGACCTGCTTTTTCTGGGGTCAGAGAAGGCTGTCTGGGAGAGACAGCAATTGACTTCGAGGCAGTGTAGGATTCTAAAGAGTTCAAAACAGAGGCCGGTGAAGGACAAACAAGAGCAAAGACAGAAGCGGGAAAGACAAATGTCCTAATAGTACTCAGAGTTGCTATTTCCAGAGCGCTAAGAAAGTGGTACTGTGGGCACAGTCCTGAAAAGCAGGAAAGGCAGGGAGAGAAAGACTGGAAAGCTGGGGTGAAGTTGGACTGCATGCGCATCTGACAGGAAGGGGGAAGAGTAGTGGATACTTGCTTAGCTAGCGCAATAGGAATGGTGAGAGGAAAGAAGGCCCAGAAGGACAAAAGGGCAGTCATATGGTCAGGACCTGAGGAAGTGGGGGAGGTGTGGGGCATCAAAAGTGACAGGGACCTGGGGCCTGTGCACCTGAGAGGATGGAGATTTTGTTAGTATTGGAAGGTAGGACAGCCAGGCATGGTGGCACAGGCATGTAGGGCAGCACTTAGAAGATTGAGGTGGAAAGACTATGAGTTTGAGGCCAGCCTGGACTACAAAGTGAGACTGTTCTAAAGAAATAAAGAAGGAAAAAAGAAATGATAAGATGGAAAGGAGAGGGGAGGGGAGGGGAAGGGAGGGGAGGAGAGGAGAGGGGAGGAGAGGAACAAATGCACAAAAGGGACAGGTTTGGGATTAGGGGAGTGTAGACTGAGGTACCAAGGAGGCACAGAAGACATTCTCTGCAGAGAAGCAGAAATGGGGGTGTGATCTCTAGGCAGAGAAGCTAACAGTGGAGCCCAATGTATAAACGAAGAGGTGGGAAAAGGATGAAACGGAGCTGAGAGGCAGAGAAGCATGAGGTACGGCCCAGGGAATCACCCAGCACCACAGGGTGAGGTGAGGAGGAAGGGAAAGACTGGAGTGATGTCGGCAAGCAAAATGGTGCTGCGGCCCCACAGCCAGGAGAGTTCTTGCTGCTCCCCTAGGATCCTCAGACTGCTTTCTCAGATCTTCTCAGTCCCATCGGGCTCTGGCCTGAGGTCAGGTTAAGCTCATCTCGGCAGCTGAGTAGGGAGGGATAAAGGGGCGAGGAGGCTCGGACCAGCAACTCCTTGAGAATGAATCCTGGTCTTCCAAACTCCAGCTGCTGTGATGTGGGGTCTTCTGTATGAATCCGTCTAATCTGCCCAGTGGGTGGAGCAATGTGCGGTGTAGGCACCAGGTGAGCCTGAATCCAGAATGCCAGGGCATGGAAGGATAAAGACGAGCAAGGAAGACCACCCTGGTGAAAAGTCTTGCTCAGTTCAGCATAGACAGGTTTTGAAAAGCAAAGCCAGGATGTGAGCAGTTGTTGGTGAGACTAAAGGGCAAGGATTACTTCACATTTTCAGCAGGTTGCCTGTCACCTTTGCATAACTTTGGTGTTTCAAACTGGTTGCTGTGGTGAATTTTAAATATTAGTGTCAGGTTCCGCAGTATTGCTGAAAAAGAACAAGAAAGGGCTGACTGGACTGAGCTGGCATGGTGACCAGGAAGTGACCTCTGAGCGTGGAGAGTTAAGACCTGGCTTCTTGGAGCCCTCAGCCTCGTAGATTTAGGAGACACAGGGAATGAAGCTGGAGAAAAGAGACACTCGTCTCTTCTCCCATCTCAGAAATGGAAATAACCCCCAACTGCTGTTATATGGGGAGGTATTATCATTGTAATCACCATTTGGGGGTGCTCAAGGTCAAACCCTGAGCCTCACACATCACTGAGCTACATCCTGAGCCCATTACAGGAAGCCCTGTAAAGTAAAAAAAAACAATATTCATCTTATTTACAATGAATTGCGAACAGGTAGGTTTTAGCTAGAATGAAAACAAAGAGAAGGCAAATAATTCTGGTCAGGTGACAAGTCCCCAAATCACCAGGCTTATGTACTTCCTGACTCGAAAAATAAAATTCCATGCTGGATTGAAAGCAACATTTTATTGAAACTAGACATTTAGATAAGGCACTGATGGGTAACTGAGGATTACAGGGAGAGAGATTTTCTTTTTTTTTTTTTTAACTATTTATGCTGAACTATTTTACAGAGCTTTTCTTTTAAAGGCAAAATTGAGTGGGAGTGAAGAATGAACAGGAAAACAATTTATTTCTCATTAAGACTGGTCACCTGTTCACATGCTATACTACAGCCATAGCCAAGGCTTGGCTACCCTCTCGTGGCTACTGATCATAATTGCAGGCAAAATGCCAAGTATGAGAAATTAAGTCAGGAAAGTTCAAGGTCTCAGAGTGACAACAAGGATAGATAGCACTGGGGTGTGTGTGTGTGTGTGTGTGTGTGTGTGTGTGTGTGTGTGTGTGTGTGTGTGTGTGTGAAGGGATGAGAGTCATAGCATGGGCACTACTACAGGGTGTTTTCAGCCCTTGTTTTCCTGCTGAACCTTAACAGGGGGTCCCAAGGAGCTCAGCAGGTAAGGGGCAGGTGTTCATCCAAGCGGTTGCAGGTAAAGGGATGAAAGTAAGTCCAGAACTCATAACTGTCAACAGGAGGCTTGGAGCAGGGCTGGCACGCTGTCTGCGTCAGCCTCCTGTCACAAGGATTGCTCAGAACTCAAAGTTGGGGTTAGAACAACTGAGAGGTTGAACTGTAGAGTTACTTATCTTTATTTTTGTTTGTTTGTTTGTTTGTTTTTTGAGACAGGGTCTTGCTTTGTAGTTCAGGCTGGCCCTGAGCTCACTATGTAGCCCAGGCAAGCCTCAATCTCAGCAATCCTCCTGTCTCTGCCTCCCGAGTGCTGGGATTACAGGCGTGAGCCACCACGCCCGGCAGAGTTACTTATCTTTATTAATGTGCAGCTAGCCATATGCAGCAAGTGGCTAGCATACTGGACAGAGCAAGACTGAGGGAACCACAAAGAACCACACTTCGCATCAGTCAGGTTTCATAACTGAAAAGTAGTGCAAAGCACTACACAACTAAAGCACTGTTCTGTTTGTTTATTTTCTAAGCAAGAAATTAAAGAAAAGAAGCCAGAGCCCTTGGTTCAAAAAGCTGACAATCAAATTGGGAAATACGGATGAGTGGAGGACTGCTGTGTACCCATAGCTGCAAACCATCTGTGGGAGAAGAACCCCTAATTCACAGAATGCAGTTGTACTTTGAACAGCACTGTCAATGGGCAGCTTTAGTAATAGGGTTAATACTGTTAGAGCTGCTCTAGGACAGGATCTTCAGAATGAAAGCAACACTGTGTTTTGAGTTACGGGATAAAGCAAGGTTGGCTTACCAGGTCTAGGAAGGAGCAAGTGACAGAGGCCAGTATATAGGTCAAATTTTAAGGAGAGAAAGATGCCCTGCAAACCTTCAGGTAGTCAGATTTTGTTGTTACTTCTCCTGACCAGTGTATCTTTCATGTGAGAATGTGTTGGACAGGACAGACGAATTTTGAGTGTTGGGTTAAGAGAGAGATTTGCAAAGCTAGTCTCAGATCTGGGGCTGTTTGGAATCACTAGTGAGGAAACAGGGAGTATGTCAGAGCAGAAAGAGCCAAGTGAACAGGACCAAAGATAAGAGGCACATCACTTCCTGGGGTCAGGGATAGAGAGCTTGAGGAAATGGGAAGGTGGGATGAGGGGACACAGCCCTGGGGAGAAATGTGTGATGTCTAAGTTTTTTTGTTTTAGTTTTTCCAGTTATAAAATGAAATAGAAGCATTAACAAGAATTTATATTTGGCCAGGAATGGGGTCACACACTTCTAATCTCAGCAACCCAAAAGGCTGAGGCAGAAGGATCACAAGTTTGAAGCCAGCCTGGCCAGTGTAGCAAGATCCTGTCTCAAAATAAATTGTCTTAAAAGGCTGAAGAAGTACAGTGGTATAGCCCTTGCTTAGTATGTGCAAGGGTTCAATCCCTAGGACTGCAAAACAAAATAAAATATTGCAACTAGTTTATTAGGGGAGGCAGCTCAGAGGTCAATATTATTATTTGAGACAGGTTTTCACTCTGTAGTTCAGGCTGACCCTGAGTTCACTATGTAACCCAGGCTAGCCTTGAGTTCAGCAATCTTCTCGCCTCTGCCTCCCAAATGCTGGGATTACAGGCATGAGCGACCATACCCAGCACTGTGGTGGACATGAGTCACCATTCCCAGTATTGTTGTATGTGGTTACTGGGATTGAACCAGGGACCTTGCACTTGCTAGGCAGGTGCTGGAACCACTGAGCTAAATCTCTGGCCCTTAATATTATTATTATTATTATTATTTTAATTGAATTCTTTTTTTTTTGCTTTTTGAGACAGGGTCTCGCTTTGTAGTTCAGGCTGGCCCTGAGCTCACTATGGTGCCCAGGCAAACCGCCGCGAACTCAACAATCCTCCTGTCTCTGCCTCCCGAGTGCTGGGATTACAGGTGTGAGCCACCACGTCAGGTACTGTGGTATGCGGTGTTGATTGTTGGTGGGCGTGTCTCCACGCCCAGCATTATATGTGGTTACCGGGGATGAACTCAGGACCTTGCGCTTGTGAGGCAGGCGCCGGAACCACTGAGCTAACCCTCCAGCCCTTAATTGAATTCTTTATTGGTACATTTTACATGCAGCTCACAATCACACTGAACATTGGGGAACTTGTATATGACGGTATATGACACCAGTTAATTCTCATGCTGACCCATATCCCTACCCACCTTACAACCCCCCACCCCCTATACACATGTGCTTTCTTTTTCTTTTTAAATCATATTTATTATTTCCCCTCATTACTTTCCCCTACCACTTTCCCTTTGAATATTTCCTATTTCACAAAATTTACCATACATTCTAGAACTCATTTACATCTACAGGTTCTCATACCAGAGAAAGATATGGTATTTACATATCCATGACCTATTTATTTCAGTTATTAAGTGTGTCCTCAAGATGTGTCCACTTTTGCATAAAAGACTGAAACTTGTCATTCTTTATGGCAGAGTAATACTCCATTTTATTTTTAAAAACCCACATCTTCTTTATTCAGTCTCCAGTTGATGGGCATCTAGGTTGTTTCCAAGATTGAACTATCACAAACTGAGCTGTTATGAACATGGGTGCACATATGTCTTTATGATATGACTCTTTTAATTCTTTCGAGTATATTCCTAGCAGGGGACTAGCAGGGTCAAATGGGACCTCTAATTCTAGTTTTCTGCGGAATCTCCACACTGATCTCCACAATAGTTGCACAAGTTTACATTCCCACCAACAGTAGAGAAGGGTTCCTTTCCCCCTGCAGCCTCACCAGGATTTATTGCTGGTTATATATAGCAGTCATTCTTTGTGGAGTTAGATGAAATCTCAGTGTTGTTTTCATCTGCCTCTCTCCATTGACCACTGATGTTGAACACTTCTTCATATGCTTCTTGGCTGCTTTTACTTTTTCCTCTGAGAAGCATCTGTTAATTTCTGATGCCCATTTTTAAAATGGGTCTTTAAATTTGTGGGGCCTCAATATTATTTTTAAAAAGATTAAATATTAGAGTGGTCCTTTCACTTAATCTCTATAGTATCTTCCTGAGAACCACCAAACAATAGAAAAATGAGAAGAGGGAGGGAGAAAGGACTCCTCGATCCCAACACTTGTTGGAAGCATCTGTAGTTACAGAACAGGACAGTCCTGTGCCACATAATGTGGTCACCAGTGGACACACCTACAACAGTGTCTGCTATCCAGTCCAGGTACACAGAACACTGTGCCATCGGAGCTGTGTACATTCGCTCTGAGGTTCCCACAGAGACATGACAGCCTAGCAATGAATTTCTCAGGATTTATTCCCCTTGCTAAGCAACGCATAAGTGCCTGAGTGTTTTAGGACAATCCATACACACATTGCTTATTTTCAAGGCATGGCTTCTAAGAGCTAAATTTGAATCCCAGGAAAGGAAACGAAACTCACAGTTTAAACCCTAATTACCTGTGCTCTTGGCTCTGGATATGGCCTCGGGGAGTGACCTGTACAGAGTTGGCTATTTAAAAATCACCTGGGAAACTAGTTAAAAATAGCCATGGGTTCACTGCCTAAGATTCTGATTCAGCACGTCTGAGAATCTATTAAAAATTTAAAAAAACAAAGCTTCCCAGGTGGTTCAGACTTGAAAGCCAGATTTGGACCACTGGTGAGTCATAGTCCTCTGACGCTGTTCAGCACAATCTGTTGCTATGGAAACCACTGGTGCATACCCCATCAGCCTGACTAAATTTTTTGGATTTCTCTACTTTTTTACTTTTTTCTTAATAGCACAAATCTGTTTCAAAAGTAAATGGCATTACTTTTGGAAGGGTAGATTTTTTTTTTCCTCTCCAGATATTTAGAGAGAAAAAGCAAAGCTCTCACAAAGCAGATTTTCTCATCTGAAACCAAATTGAACAGAAAGCAGATAGTCATTGCTACCTCAGCCCCACTGGAAGAACTAATGAGCTGCTATTTCCTGAGGCGAGTTTCAGACTGTGCAGCTTCCTCCAGGTTTTGGCTGTTTTCAGGTACCTGGCTGGAGAAGCCGGCTGTGGGCTCCCCGCCATCCCAGTGTGGGGGTGGGGGGACAGGCAACTGGTCAGGACAGATATCAAGAGTCTGGAGCCTCTGCTTTGAGGCTGTTCTGGAAAAGGACCAGCCAGCCCAAATGGGCGGGAAAAAGAACTTCAGATATGCATACATTCTAAGCAGCCAGGGGACCCACACAAATACTCCACATTGAAAGTCTCTGGCTCAACTGAAGAAGGAGCAGTACTCATCTTCCTTCAGGCTTCGAAGACATGGAGAATAGGGTAGAGAGGGGCAGAGAGCTGGCTTCTGCAGCTTGATGTAAGGTTGACCCTATAATTTTAGAATGTAATGATCTATTTTCTTTCCACTGAAAGTAACAGCAGACAGTGGTTGCACTGGAAATGGAAGGTTCTTTGGATTCACACTGATCTTTGTAAATCCTGACACATCTCCTCGGGATACCGCAGAGGAATTTCCCTCCCAAAGATGCTCTCTGGGATCCGGCACTTTGCCAGTAGCCTCCTGCTGTACCGAGCAGTGGACACTTACAGTTGCCCTCCCTCCTCTCCCAGTCTCTGCCTGCAGCACTCTGACTTCAAGCAGAGGCGCTGTGTGTGTGTGTGTGTGTGTGTGTGTGTGTGTGTGTGTGTGTGTGTGAGAGACAGGGTCTCGCTTTGTAATTCAGGATGGCCCTGGGCTCACTAGGTAGCCCAGGCAAGCTTCGGACTCACAGCAATCCTCATTCCTGCCTCTGCCTCCCAAGAACTGGATGACAGGTGTGATTCACCACACCGGACATTGTGGTATGTAGTACTGATTGCTGGTAGATGTGAGTCACCATGGCCAGCATTGTGGTACATGGTTAGCGGGAATCAAACTCAGGACCTTGCTCTTGCAAGGCATATACTAGGACCACTGAGCTAAACCCATGGCCCAAGCAGAAGTGCTTTTGAGACAGCCACTCAGCCCTGCGTGACGAGTACTGGAAACACTCCCAGCTTGCAGCCCTGACTCAGAAACACAGCTTGGTCCCTGTCCCAGCTGGGTCTCGGCACCCTCCATTCTACAGCTTTACTGCTTCTGTCCCCACTCCCTGGCATCACCACTCATGACTTAGCACTTTGCCTGTAACTGTGGCCACCCATTTATACTGTCTTCCCAGTGTAACCTCCTCCACTCCCAGTTGACTGCCGGTCGCCACCCCACCTCTGGATTCCTGGGACAGGCTGTCACCAGGGAACGCAGGGCAATCTGCGGAATGTATTCTAGAGGAAATGTTTCACCAGGTTAATTGTTCAGGCCTGAGGACATAAGGAGAAATTGATGATGGCAAACAGAGCATGATGTGAGAAGAAGCTAAGAACCAATACAGAGGGCTTCTGAAAAGGGCTGAGTGGAACAAAGAAGAAATCCGTGCCATAGCACCCAAAGACCAACTGGTTTACTTCAGGCCTCCTTCCCTGCCCTTCCTAGTGCTCTCTCCACAACATCCCCCTGAGTCGCTAGGACTCAGGGTCCTTCTGGAGCTTCCATGCCAAAAAACTGTGGGGTCCTTCCACTCCCTCAGTTGACCTTTCCACTCATTCATTTTGAGTCTAGGTGGCTCTCCCAGGGCACTATGGGAAACTGCAGAGAGATGCCCTCTCCTCCTCCACTTCCTACTCTGTCTCTCAGGCCCCTTATCCAAGTAGCTTAGGTTTTAGTCTGGGACCCACAAGGCAGCTGTAGGGGCTATGCAAAGCTCTTTATGTATGCACTGCACACACACACACACGCACACACACACACACACTCTCACACACACACGTGTGTGTGTGTGTGTATGTGTCACAGATGGAAGGGAATGAATGTGAATGATCTGGAGCAAGAGTTACCATTTTTTCCATCAGGTTTTAAAAGGGACCCCCAAAAAGATAAGAAGCCACTGACAGGCCCCTAGTCTGACTGATGCGAGCTACACAGGTGACAAGCAGGGCACACTGGAGCAAGGGAGATGCCCACACAGCCATGGGAGTCAGGGCCTGGACCGGTACCTTGGAAGCAGCCATCACAGCTGCTGTGGCCGCCACATTCAAGCCCCGCTTCCCGAAGTGCACAAGGGCATCGTAACTCCGGTCTTTGGCTTGGACCAGGCAGTCGTCGATTTCCTGTCAAAGGAACAGCAGAGGCACAATGAGTTGGCAGGTTGGAATACATCTATGTTCTTTCCCTTCTCCTGAGTGCTGCCCTCGGCTGGCGGCCCGATCTCTGATTCTTACTGGGCCTGACAAGTCATAGACCCTTGGAGTATGTATGTGAGGCAGGTGGGTGGAGAAAGGACAGGAGAGATATGAAGGGAAATGGAAAAAGGACTTTTGAACAAAGCATTAATTTAATGACCCCAAGCAAGGCCTGGGATTATTTCTAAAAACCCTTTAACTTCACAGAGAGGAATAATCCTGCCATTCTACATACAGTCTCTCTGTAAGACACTGAAAGAACCAGGGCTGAGAGAAATGCCAAGAAATCAAGCTTCTAGCCTCAGGCCTGTCACAAACTAGCTGTCACACCTCCACATTCTGGGCCCCTCCACAGTTTTCTCTTCCAGATAATGGAGATAATGATGATACTAACTGGCAGCAGATGGTAAGGATTAACTGAGCTAAATCCAGGAATGTCCTCACACAATGGCCGGCTTCAATTAGTGGTTACCATTGCTATATTCCTTATCTTCAAGGACTGATCCCTGTGGTTCTAAAGTTCAGTTATTCTATAGTTATTTAATTATATGACCAAATATTATCCCACATATATCAATGGGCGGGATTAGAATGCAGAAAGGAATAGGCATTACTTTTGTTAATAAAAAGAGAGTGTTTTACAGATACTGAAATAAAATTAAAAGTCATCCAGTATCATACAAAGTAAATGTGAGGAAGAAAACAAGATTGAGGTCTCCCTCTGGGGCCAAAACCAAGTGCAGTATTGGCTTAGTCCAATTTTGAAACTTTCTTTTTTTTTTTTTTTTTTTTTTTTGAGACAGGATCTCACTTTGTAGTTTAGGCTGGCCCTCAGCTCACTATGTAGCCCAGGCAAGCCTCGAATTTAGCAATCCTCCTGTCTCTGCCTCCCAAGTGCTGGGATTACAGGCGTGAGCCACCACGCCCGGCAGGTTTAGTCCAATTTTGGATCAAATCTGGTTTATTCTGTTTGTTTGAGGTTGTTTTGTTGTCATTAGTTTGAGAAAGTGGCTCTTGATCAGTACGCTAGTGCGCTTCCTGTGCTATGCTTTGTGGTGTGCAAGGCCTCTACAGAAATTACAGCAGGAAGCCCTCTAACAGGGGCCTCTGACTTGGAAGTGATTCCTGGCAGCTCTCAAGAGGGATCAACTCCATTTCAGGGTAAGTTAGAGTGAAAGCTTCAGAGGAGGCCAGCACTGGGGAAGAGCAAGGGAAGAACATGACTGGATAACGAGGGCAACATAAAGACCTATCCTTTCACTCCACTGCCGTCTGAGACAGAGAGGGTTATGGGCCTGCTTTCTAAATGGATTTTCAGAAATGTCGCCAACAGCCTATTTCACTAACTGCTTTGCTTCCCAAATGCTGCCCCCACAGGATGCCCAAAGCATTTAACTTGCAGAAACTACAGAAATTAATACACTGGCATATGCCTCTAATCCTAGCACTCAGGAGGCTGAGGCAGAATGATCTTCACAAATTCGAGGCTAGCCTGGGCTACATAAGTGACTTTAAAGTCAGCCTGAACTACAAAGTGAGACTTCAAAAAACAAAACAATAACGAAAAGAAATTAATTTACCAAGTCACCTATAGCACTTTCCTTTTATTTTGAAGAATTTGGCTATGTAAATCAGAATAAAAAACAATGTTATTAATGAATTATACAATGTTAGAATCATTTGACACAATAATTGCACTCTTGGAAATTTAAGATAATCACAGGAAGGAATTAAACTACATGCAGGGTGGTGTTCATTGCAAAATTTTCTACAACAGAAAGATGTAGAAAATCTAAATAGCAGTAAAGCCACTATGGCCTTTATTTGAGGCCATTATAAGACCAAGTAGAAGGAATTAAGAACAAACATCTTTAAGATCAGAATACAAATTTTTATTTATTTTC